>JAWZTD010050983.1:0-10852 GCA_035221335.1 Echites panduratus | reverse complement strand
TAGTGTAAAAGAATTGAAGTTCAACTTTTGAAATGAGAATTCAAGCTAATTCATATTTTTAGGCAAGGGAATCAAGTCGCAGATTGTTTAGCAAACTATTGTAATAAAATGCAGATAGTTTGTAATTTTTCTTCATTTTGGTCATTGCCTATATTATCAAGGGGTCTTTATAGTTTGGTCTCTTTATAGAATGCCTACAATTAGACAGATATCATACAAGTAAGAAGTGGATTTGTTTCCACCACTTAATACAATAAGGATTTATTCCCTTTGACGTATTAAATATTTTATTATAATAAACGAGTAGATGTATGCCTAACTCCGCATCATTTTTGACGGTATTTTATTTTAAAAAATTCTGGCAAACGGTTCACACAAAATTTGTGTATGAAACTAATACATAAGAAAGAAAAATTGTTACAAAATATATTTAATCAATTTAAAATAGTGGAGTACAAAACTCTCTATAGAAATCCTCAAATTCTTCTATTTGAGTGAGAACAAATTGAGGCTTAAGCACTAGGTTAACCTTGAATTGAACAAACTTTTTGTACAAATACTTGATTGATCTCGTCATTTTGATGAATCCAAACAACACTTCGAACTAGTATTTGAAGAAGGCCATAGAAGAAGACTTCAGAACTTCAAAGTCAAGACTTGAATGAGATCCCTTTTTGTAGTAAGAACAGATTGAGACAACGGGTGCACCAGGTTTGGTTTTGTACATTTTCTCACGAACACATGTTTGATGCTTGTCAAAAGAGTTCTATTCCCACTTGTTAGGATCCATCCTTGGGAAATTAGACAATAACAAAAATAATAACAGAATATGTAGAGAAAATAAGAACACAAAGGAGATTTACGTGGTTCATTCAATTAGACCTATGCCCACGGGCGAAGAGGAGCAAAGTATTATTACTATCAAGACGGATAGGTATTGGAGAAATACCACATAAACCCTAAAAGGGAAGAGAGAACTCAAGAGTATACAGAATACCTCTTGGTGGGTACACTTTAGTACACATTGGTACACTTTAATTAAGAACTCTTGACTCCTATTTATAATACTCAAGGAAGACAAAACTCTCTTCCACAATAAAAATGGGATAAACGAACTCATCCTAAACCATGTAGGATAAACCGATTACTAACAAATCCTAAACCATGTAGAATAGAGACACTCTTAATAAATACTAAACCATCTAGGATGAAGGCATTCCTAACAAATCTCCCCCTTGACTTGCATCCTAGATAACAAACAACAGATTTGCTCCACCTTCTCCACAAAAAAACTTCAATGAGCCAAATCATACACAACGAACACCTACTAAATCTAAGCAGCATATAAACTTGGACACTGGAACAGGTTTCGTCAACATGTACCTAACACCATCCTTAGACGAGGTGCAAGAAATCTCCAAAGGTCTGAATGTATACAAACTCTCTACTAATTTCTTCATATACAGCATTCTCAATTTTTCTTTCCAATTGAATAACTTCATCGGACAGGTTTAGAATTATGCCTGACCCAACCGTTTTGTCTACGTCGTCAAACTCTTCAACCGACATAATCTCTAATTTCCTAGCAGCGTTACATCCACTCCATTCTAGATCAGAATGGCCTCCATCTTATGCTGTTACATACCGAAGCTGACACTCCGATCAAATTTATCTACATATGTTTTTGTTATTTTCACATCGACTAGTACAAATTTACCCAGTGATCTAGCCCTGATACCAGTTTGTTAGGATCAATCCCTGGGAAATTAGACAATAACAAAAATAATAACAGAATATGTAGAGAAAATAAGAACATAAATTAGATTTATGTGGTTCGGTCAATTAGACCTACATCTACGGGGGAAGAGGAGCAAAGTATTATTACTATCAAGAAGGATAGGTATTGGAGAAATACCCCATAAACCCTAAAAGGGAAGAGAGAACTCAAGAGTATACCTCTTGGTGGGTACACTTTAGTACACATTGGTACACCTTAATTAAGAACTCTTGACTCCTATTTATAATACTCAAGGAAGACAAAACTCTCTTCCACAATAAATATGGGATAAACGAACTCATCCTAAACCATGTAGGATAAAACCATTGCTAACAAATCCTAAACCATGTAGGATAGAGACACTCTTAATAAATACTAAACCATCAAGGATCAAGGCATTCCTAACACCACTCCTTGAAGAAAACCATTGAAGATATATTTATAAGTTTTTTTAGCTAACATTTCTTGTTACTAAATCTAAGTTTTTTTTTGGTCATGTGGGTTGTCTCTTTTCAGCCCAGTTTGGATAAATCATATACAATTTGGAAATGATTACAATCTCTATCTGATGAGGTAGAGGAGCACATTGCTATTTTGCTGGGTTCATTAATGGTTTCTTTTTGGTATGAAGATTGGCTTCTGACATTACATCTCCATGATGAAATTTCCAATGTTTCTCCGCCTCATATTGTTATTCACGATGACGCTAAGGAATCGAAGATAGCAGTTATTCAAGACGTGGTGCATATGGATGCTTGGTTGGAGATTCAAGATTACTCTTGGGAGACTACAGAAGCTTCAGACTTGAATATCTAGAAGCTGTCCCAAAGTGGTAATTTTGTTTTAAAGGATGTTATGCATTTATTAAATTATAATAGCTTTATTGTAGGAAATCAAAGCTGGTTCTGGAAGAAGTTCTTGCCAATATCTTGGTCTCTATTTATGTGGAAATTGACTGGGGGATTTCTGCCACTTGACAACATATTGCAGAGACTTGGAATTCACCTTATGTCAAGCTGACCTTGCGGGAAATCTGTGCATACCTATAACAATGTAATTGTGATGTGGTTCAGCAGGTGTGGGAAAGATTTGCAGTGGAATTAGGTTTTGGCAGGGGTTATTTGGCTATAAATAATCTGGAAGACATTATCAACTGGTGGGGATAACAATCAGGTAACAGCAACCCATACACCAATTTTGATATGCCACGAGAAATAATTTCAAATACGACAGGAAGTACACAACTGCATCTTAACTATATTGGGCTGTGTGACGATAATTCTAGGAGTTGCTCCAGGTGAAAAATCTTCACCTTCTAGGGTCTGTTTTGCATCATGCAGTGCAGATGTCAAGGATTCTATTGGGGAAATGGTGGTAGAAAGAACAATTAGAAATGCCTTTGCATCCTAGTTCTAAGGAAGAATTTTAATCCCACATTGGCTGTGGAAGAAATGCTAAGTGTGCCTTGTATCCCACATTGGTTTTTTAAGGAAGTTTAGCCTTCCTTGAAGGCTATAAATAGAAGCCAAGGTTTGTGGTTTCAAGTGCACCAACCAAGAGTTTATTTCTATACTCTTGAGTTCTCTCTTCCTTTCTTGGGTGTGTAGAGTAATTCTTATTCTTCAAGACCTCTATTCTTCTTCATAGTAAATAAAACTAAATCCTCTTCGCCTGTGGTTGTAGGTCAAATTGATCAAACCATGAAAATTCTTGTGTTGTTATTTGTTATTTTCTCTATATATTTTTTTATTATTATTTGTTATTGTCTTTGAGGGTCTACCCAATCTTAACAAATTGGTATCAGAGATAAAATTATTTCTTAGTGTGCTCTGTGGTTGTAGCTCAAACTGATCTTCCACATCAGAAAAGAATATTTTGGTCTTGTTTGTTTCTTTGTAGCTATTGCATAACATTGGCAGGCGATATGATGATAACAAAGTCATATATGGAGAAATTTGATATTAGATTCAACTTTGGCATGTGGCAGCTCCAGTTGAAGGCCATTCCAATCCAGGATGGCCTGGACGTGGTGTTGCAAGGAAAATTAGAAGAAGCTGACGGCTACTTTGGATAAAGTGTTTGACGACCTAGACAAAAAGGCCAGGTCAAACATCATTCTGAACCTGTCCGATCAGGTTCTTTGGGAGGTTGCTGTTGAGACCACAGGTAAAGGCATGTTTGAAAAATTAAAGATGCTATATATGAGGAAGTCGGTAGAGAACATACTCTATTTGAAGTGGAGTTTGTATACATTAGGTATGGTGGAACGATACTCTCACATCTTGACAAATTTGATTCCATTATTATGGATCTGAGTAATATAGAAGTTAAAATTGAGGATGAAGATCAGGCCCTTTTACTTTTATATTCCCTACCAGTCTTTGAAGTATTTCTAGGATATGATGCTTTATGGAAAGAAAACTATCTCTTATAAAGAAATTAAATCTATTCTGAAATCTAAAGATTAGATAGATAGAGATGTTACCTGAGAAACTAGTGAAAATCAGGCTGATGGCTTGTTTGTTCGGGGTAGATCTGAGAAGAGAGATTCTGATAGTAGTAAGACCCATTCGAAGTCAAAATCCACAGATAAAAATTTGGTATGCAATTACTAACATAAAAAGGTTCATATTAAATCAGAGTGTTATAAATTGAAAAATAAGGAGAAGGGTAAAACAAAAATTGAGGATGAAACCGCCGAAGCTAGTGTTGTTGCTAATGAAAATGATGGAACTATTTTTGTTGCAACTGACAATAATTCCAAACATGCAAATGAATGGATTTTAGATTCGAATTGTTCTTATCATATGTGTCCTAATAGGAAGAGGTTTTCAACCTATGATTCAGTTGATGCTGGAGTTGTCTTAATGGGCAATAATGCTTTCTTCAAAGTTGTTGGTACAGGTACGATCCGAATAAAGATGCATGATGGCGTGCTGAGGACACTCACTACTGTCAAACATGTTCCTGATTTGAAGAAAAGTCTCATCTCTTTGGGCTTTCTTGAGACTTTAGGATGCAAATACACTGGTGAAGGTGGAGTTTTGAAAGTTACCTGAGGAGTTCTGGTGATCATCAAAGCACACAGGTTTGGTACTGTATATTTTGCAGCGGTCTACTGTTTCTACATCAGCTTTGTCAGATTCTGTCACCACCAAATTATGGCATATGCATTTGGGGTTTATCGATATTGAGAAAATTGGTCTTCTTGGAGGATAAAGTACTGGTGCGATGAATTTCTTGGAGTATTGTATTTTTGTTAAGCGGAAAAGAACCAGTTTCAAATCACCAACGACTCACAGAACAAAAGGTGCTTTAGATTATATTCATTCAGATCTTTGGGGCCTTCTCGTACTTCATCAAAGGGTGGTGCCAAGTATATGTTGACTTTTATTGACGATTTTCTGAGAAAAGTCTGGGTTTATTTTTTGAAAGATAAGAATGATGTTTTCCTCACTTTCAAACAACAGAAATAAATTTTGGACAGAGGCTATTTCTACTAAGTGTTATGTTGTCAACCGAGCTAGTTCTATAGCTTTGAATTTCAAGACTCCAAAGGAAGTTTAGTCAAGTACTCATGCTAATTATTCTGAATTGAAAATTTTTAGGTGTCCTGCATACATGCATGTGAATAATGGAAAATTGAAGCCAAGGACGAAGAAATGTTTTTTTCTTGGATTTACACCCAGGGTGAAAGGATATCATTTATGGTGTCCTGATCCCAAATCACCTAAATTTATAATTAGCAGAGATGTTACATTTGATGAGTCAGTTATGTTGAATCCCAAAAGGGATTTTGGTTCTTCTCCACATAAAGTGGACAATATGCAGAAGCGGGTAGAGGATGCATTTGGCAGTAGCAATTCTCAATTGATTACACCTATAGCACATTCAGTTCAGACAGATGAACCTGTTGAAGTTGAACCACAAGAGAAGCAATATTCTATAGCAAGAGACAGAGAAATGAGAGAGATTCGTCAGCCTCAAAGATATGCAAATTTAGTTGCATATGCCCTATCAGTTACACATGAAACAAAAGAAATTGGTACGTCGTCTTCATCTTCAGAGGCAATTTCTTGTGATAATTCAGATAAGTGGTTGTTTACTATGTGTGAAGAAATTCAGTCTCTCTACAAGAATGGTACTTGGGTTCTTGTAAAGCCACTGCCAAAAAAGAAGATTGTTGGTTGCAAATAGGTTTTTAAGAAAGAAAGGGAATCCCAGTGGTTGAAGATGCGAAGAACAAAGCACGATTAGTTGCAAAAGGCTATAGTCACGTACAAGGCATTGTTTTTAATGATGTTTTCTCTCCTGTTATTAAACATAGCTCTATTTGTGTTTTGCTTGCTTTGGGTGCCATGTATGATTTGGAATTGGAGTAACTCGATGTTAAGACAGTCTTCCTACATGGTGAACTTGAAGAACAAATTTACATGAAACAGCTTGAAGGATTTGAAGTTGAAGGAAATGTAAACCATGATCGCTTGTTAAAGAAATCCCCATATGGATTGAAGCAATCTCCCAGAGAATGGTATACGAGGTTTCATTCATTTATGTTGAGTCGTGGTTACTCCAGAAGCATGTATGATGATTTTCTGTATTTTCGGAAGAAAAATGATGGTTCTTTCATTTATTTGTTATTATATGTTGATGCCATGTTTATTGCTGCCAAGGATTTGATAGAAATTTACATTTTGAAGAAACAATTGAATAGTGAATTTGAGATGAAAGATTTGGGAGCAGCAAAGAGAATTCGAAGAGTTGGAAAATTACATTTGACTCAACAGGAATACCTTGAAAAAGTTCTAGAGCGTTTTGGCATGAAAAATGCTAAACTGGTAAGTACTCCTCTTGCTAGTCATTTTTGATTATCAGCCACTCAGTCACCACAGGCCGATGAAAAGAAGAGGTATATTTCTCTAGTTCCATATTCTAGTGCAGTTGGCAATATTATGTATGCAATGGTTTATACACGTCTAGATATTTCACAAGTTATTAATATGATAAGCAGATATATGGCTTGTCTTGTAAAAGAGCACTGGAATGTTGTGAAGTGGATTCTTAGATACTTAAGAGGTAGTTCAGAAATATGTTTGAAGTTTAGTAAGAACCAAAACACTCGGGTTGGATATGTAGATTCAAATTACTTTGGAGATCTTGATAAAAAGGAGATCACTTACTGGCTATATATTTTGTATTAGTAGCCCTGCTATTATTTGGAAAGCTAGTTTGCAACATGTTGCTTTATCTAGTACTGAGGCAGAATATATGGCTATGACTGAAGCCGTTAAAGAAACTATGTGGCTGAAGGGTTTGTTTGGCAAGTTGAATCAATATCAAGGACTAACTACCATTCACTGTGATAGTCAAATTGTCATTCACTTGACTGGAGACTAGATGTATCATGAGAGAACAAAGCACAATGAAGTAAAGTATCGCTTCATTCGAGAAACCATTGCTGAAGGAAGAAGAATCTCAATTCAGAAGATTCACACGAAGGACAATAATGCTGACATATTGACAAAACCTCTTCCAGTGTCCAAGTTTATGCATTGGTTAGATTTAGTAAGTGTTCGTTTTGTATGATTTGGCTCATTGAAGCTTTTTTTGAGAAGGTTGAGCAAATTTGTTAGGATAAAAGTCATGGTGGAGATTTGTTAGAAATGCCTTTGCACCTTAGTTCCAAGGAAGAATTTTAATCCCACATTTGTTGTGGAAGAAATGCTAAGTGTGCTTTGCATCCCACATTGGTTTTGGAAGGAAGTTTAGCCTTCCTTGAAGGCTACAAATAGAAGCCAAGGTTTGTGGTTTCAAGTGCACCAACCAAGAGTTCATTTATATACTCTTGAGTTCTCTCTTTCTTAGCCTGTGGATGTAGGTCAAATTGACAGAACCACATAAATTTTTTATGTTGTTATTTGTTATTTTCTCTACATATTTTGTCATTATTATTTGTTACTGTCTTTGAGAGTCTGCCCGATCATAACAGGAACTTCAACATTGCTTTGTTCTTAACATAGATGGGGCTTTGAGAGGTAATCTAGGAGAATGTTCAATTGATGGAGTTTTAAGGTATGGAAATGACACTTTCATTGTTGCATTTCCAAAAAATAAGGGGAATGGTTACCAATTTTAGAGCTGAACCGGAGGCTTTGGCAAAGAGTATGCGGTAGAGAGACATTTTGATAAGGTTGTTGTTCAATCTGATTCTGAAATTATGGTTGACATGGTCCTTAATAGGTGTCACTGATCATGGCGTTATCATCATCTTTTGCAGCAAATTGAAACACTTATGAACAAAACAAGGTGATTTTCAGTTGATTCACATATATAGGGAGGGTAACCAATAGACATATTTGTTTGCAAATTTTTCTTTGGATATAATTGGTTTTCAGCTGTTTGATAATTTGTACTGTTTACCTATTTTAGGGATAGGCATCTACATAATGGATAATATAGGAATAAAATCTATACGCATTCAGTGAACTAGCTATAGTTTTCAGACATTTTTCTGCTTCATGTTTTTTGAGGGAAGGTTTGACATTCCCTTCAAGGGATGGATGTATGTAACTCTTTTATTTTTATAATAAACTAGTAGGGGTCTGTCAAATCCTCCAGCCATCAAAGCAAAAAATATTGAATTAAGCAATTAAAATCCTAAAATTATTTTGACAGGCATCTCTTTTAGTTGAAAATTTTTTTACCACTAATACCTTTTCATCAATAATTTTCAAATCCCACATCTCTTTCCCACCTATGCTTATATATATATATATATATATATATAGCTAAAATGATATGAAGTGTTACAGAGCACATCTTATGAAGTGCTACAGTTAATTCCATACATTCAGTTTTCTTTTTTAAATAAAATAAAATAAAATTTAATCAAGCACCCGTAAGGTTTACCTTATCCTTTTATTATTTAGTTTACAAAATATCTTTATAAAAAATAATTTTTTATAGATTTATTTTATCTTAACATTTGATTCAAATGTTGACCATTGAGACTTAATAGGACACTTTATTTAAATCTATTGAAGTGACGGGGGTTTGGCAAGGACCTTTACGTGTTTACTAGAAAAGGGTGTCAATGTACAATATGAATGAATTAAATGATACAATGTGAGGAGGTTAACTAATACAAATATTAGAAATTCCCATCCAATCAATATTGCATAGTCCTTAGATATGATGCGGCAAGGAACCAAAATCCATCTAGATGAAAGAAGAGGAATAATCACATGAAAAGTTTACCAATATATCAGCAATTGTGTTTCCTTCTTTGAAGATATGTGTGATATCAATATTCTTTTCAGCAGTGAATTTTGTAATCTTACGAAACAGACCATCTAATCTCCAGGTTGAAGAAGAATTTAGGGCAACCCAATTAGCTGGAAGTAGTGAATCGGACTGAACAACAAACTCAGTGAAACCCTTTTCCAAACAGAGATTAATGCCATAAAAAACAGCATGCGCCTCAACTTCATTGTTAGAAAGACCTCCATGAAAGTAACCAAAAGCAAAAATAAAACTGCTACTAGACCTCCCAAGGACACCCCCTAAAGATGCATTCCCTAGATTATCTCTTGAAGTCCCATACGTGTTCAGAATCAGGTTGGCAGGAAATGAATTTTTCAAATTCACAGCTATGATAGGATGACGAACAGGTCGCAAATCTGTAAAAAAACTCATCAAGTCCCCTTTCCATCTACCTGAATTAACATATTCGAATGTGTCCCTTTCCACAAAGAAGTGAAGATTCGACTTCGAAGACTGAGGCTTATCAAAAAACATATGACATTTGAAACACCAAATGCACCACAGAATTAAAAAGGAGATGAGTGAAACATAATGTTGCCTCCTCCAGATAAATTTAAGTTGTCCCAAAGAGCAGTTATTTTAAATAAAGACACCACATCTTGGCAGAAAATATAACCAAAGTAGAGATGCAATAGGGCATTCAAAGAAAAGGTGACTGAACTCTTCAACATGATGTTTACAGATGCACCTAGATGCAAGATTTTTTTTTTTAAAGCAAAATAGGTATTATTGGGTCCTCACCCTTTTAATTCCTTGTTAAGGAGTATCAAAAAGGCCTTAGGGTATACAGTAGAACTACGGGTATAATCCTAAAGTTACAAACAAAAGGCCAAATAATTTTACATGAAAATACATGGGCATGGAAGCCATGTATCCACTTGTAAAATTTTGGTAAGTGTAGGAATTTTATACATTGTGAGTGGTTAAAGCATCTTCTATAAAGTTCAAGTCTTGTAGAAGAATGCAGGAAATAGAAAGTCCAAGCCATAGTTATCATATCATGGGAAGACTTCAGGGATGAGCAAAAATTTGAAGTTTCCCCAGGGATGAGAAATCCACCACTACCGAGTTGGAACCATGCAAGTTCATTGGATATCTGCCCAAAAGTCCATGACACATCCAGATGGGCCAAGAAATTCCAAGATTGAAAACAAGTCGTTGTCGTAAATCATCTAAAGCCAAGTACCATTTCAAAAAAAAAAAAAAGCCACATAAAAACTGAGAAATTAGGAGAAATGATTTTTTGCCAAATGCAGTTGTGCATTTGATCATGAGATTGTTCCAAAACTTTTACGGTTGAACTCACCGAGAACTTGCCATTAGAAGCCAACAACCATATATATTTTTTTTAATGAAACCGTCAACTAGACGGGGGTTTGGTTGGACCCCTACCTATTTATTGTATTTGCTGAACAAAAGTACATTGAGAGAGATTGTGAATCTCTAATTATAATATAGTCTGATATACTAGCTGATTCGAATAGTAGGAATGCCCATTGAGTCAGTTGTGTAAAGACCCCTAGTTCTTGGAGGTAGGTCTCTGTAATAAGACCAGGTAAAGAAGTTCGTTGAATCACATGAGAAATTCACGAATGCGTCTGCCACTAAATTTCCTTCCTTATAGATTGTAGGTTATATATAAATATAGTTGTCCCTGAGTGGCAGGATTCGACCGTGCGTGGGGTGGAAGAAGCCAACAACCATATTAATGTGTCAGAGCCTTCACTAAGCAAAGTATTTTATTCTAATATT
>JAWZTD010050961.1:0-10857 GCA_035221335.1 Echites panduratus | reverse complement strand
AGTCACATCAGTGAACAATAACTTCTGTCCAATGTTAGTTGTACCGGACCTCATTAAATGCGACAGGACTTTTCCTCCTTTTTTTTTCCGTCAATGAACAGCGGCGTCACATTAGTGAATAGTCATTTCTACCCAATGTCACTTGTACCTGAACTCATTAAATGCGACAAGACTTTTTTTTACCACATCAATGAATAGTGGTGTCACATCACTAAACAGTAACTTATAGCAAGATCTGATTTCAAGCTTTGAGACTTATCTTTCATCAGACAGATTGATCGAGTTGCCCAAGGTGATCCCTATAAAAGCGGCATGTACCTCCTTCTTGTCACTTCTCTTGTAATATTTTGAATTCTTGAACATCCATATCTTCAGAGCACCTCTTTGCATTCCAGCAACCTCTCTGCATCATACTTCCATCTTTCGCAGGGAAAGTCTCTAGTTCGTGTTTTGGATTGGTCTGTTTTTGCGATTCCTCTCCCAAGTCTATATTCCTGGAGGTTGTTTTCTGGGTGAGCTCCTCTCTCTCTCTGCTCTTCCTCCAACTCTTTTTTTTCAAGTATAATTGGATCCTTTCCAGGTCTTTATCCTATTATTTTCGTGTTTGTTCTCTTTTGATTTTTATTAATTACAATTTTTCTTCCAAATCTTGTTAAATGGATTGATCTATCTAGGATTTGAGGGTTTATGAGAGAACTAGATACATGTGGAAATCGTGTAGGGAACTGAGGGCACTCACAGTCAAGACAGAGGGCAAGTATGTGTTAGTCTTGAGAGAGTGGACACAGTACAGACTGATATTCCAGAGAGAACTGATTCTTGCATGCCAAGATCACCGGATAGAGTTGCAAGATGAGGGGGTCTTGATCTACTATTCACAATAAAGAATGCTGGATGACTTAGCGATATCTTTTGCATAACCCTACAAGATGGCTTGAGAAACGTTCTCCAGTGGGATCCTTTCTAGTTGGGTCTATACGATAAAGAACAAGTTGACGGTGGACAAGATGGATAACCTGATGCAAAGACTTAATGTTGATCTTGAGTGTCATGTGGCAGTGTACTGTGTCGAGGTGGCCTTCTAATCACAAGATGATTATGCCTTTTATCTTTGCCAGTTAGAAAGTGGGCTTCGATTTCTAGTGGATCCCTTCATTATAGAGTTCATGGAAGCTTATTATTTTGTGGCAGATCCACCCTAACACAATTTGGGCATTGACTTCTTTCATTGTTATATGCAGTATGATGGGCTTCGAGCCCACCTTGGATGACTTCACCATGTACTTTACCATGACCAGAGGGAACATCCTGAGTGTCAAAACTCGTCTCAATGCCCCAAAGTTGATAGGCCCCTTCAGGTAAAAGGTTCATAATTGTCACGAATATTATTTCTTGTTTATAGAAAAAGGGGGGATGGTCATTTAGCTCCATCAGACACCCTATTGCCTCAGGGTTAAAGGCCTTCAAAGGGAATATGAAGCCCGTCGAAGCGAGGTTCGTGAAGTTGGTTAACTGGGCCCTCTTTGGTAATGTTGAAGGCATTGGTACTCAAACGTACTGTTTTTATGCCAGTGCATTCAAAGATAAAGACCTAGAATTGTGCGGAGTAGGCTCGGCAAAGGGAGCCATCCTTAAGGTCAACTTGGTATACCATCCTCCATGAACTTGGGAATGGGTAGTTCATCAGGCGGGATGTTTCGGACCCACCTGTCTGTGTTTTTCAGGAACAAAATGCACCCAAGGCCTGAGGGTAATATCAATACAGTTCCTTCTCATAATGTTTTGAACAATATCTTTGATTTTTAACATTCTTTTTCTTTTTGCATAGATGGTGTCCTCTAGAAGAACGCTAGACTTGATAAAGGCCAATGGTAAAGAAGCCAAGGTTCAACTATCCTCAATGAGGAACTTTTCTCCACTCCGTCACGTAATGGATGAGGAGACCCGAGAGGGGGCCGAGATCCACTTGTAGCCCAGTTAGTTTCCCACGAAGGATGAATTGGTGGTCTAAGAGGGTGAGGGGCCTGTAGAAGGTGTCCTCGCCACCTAGAGAAAAAGAAAAGGCAAGGAGATGGCTGCTCCTCATTCCAAAAAAGAGTTAGTCTAGCGGAGATTCACCGATGGTCAGGTGTTTCTATCGGAACTGAGCCATCTATCCTTGTAGGGTCAGTATATGAATCTAGGGAAGCTGAGGTCTAGGAAGCTCCCCGGGTTGAGATAACCCCACTTTTCCGCAACGTTGGCTTCCTAGTGGCAGAGGGCACTTGATCTATCATGGATTTGGTTGATGAAGGATCCCATCTTACTTCGGAGCAGGCCACCCCGAAAGGACAAGAGGGCTACATTCCTTCTGAATGTCGTTGTCCTCGTCCAAAGAAAGCTACTCCCTTTTGGGAATATGACAACTTTGAGTTTCTATTGGTTCCGCCAGAATCAGAGACTTGAGACAGGCCTTAGGCAATATCTCGCTACCTGGCAAGCTTGACTTTTCTGACCCCTAGGTGGCCAAACATTTGGGAAAAAGTATGCTCGTGCAAACTAGCAATCTCAAATCTTGCAGGAAGTGCGATGAGTCCTCTCAAGCCCGTGCGATATACTAAATTGGAGCTCATCTTTTTGAGGTTAGTCTTGTTCATTTTCTTTTCATTTAAATTGTCCCCTGATTTACTGATAGCTTTGCTTTTTTAGGTGAGTTCGCTCCTTCCTCATATCGACGAAGTGGGGAAGAAAGCGGATACTTTCTCGAGTGGAGAAGCTCTCTAGTGTTGAAGAAGCTCAAGCCACCCTCAAGCAAAAGTACAAAAAATTGAAAAAGGAATTGGTAGAAACCGTCAAGCAAAAAGAAGAGCTGGTCGATCAGGTTTCCACTTCTCACATCGTCTTGGAGTAGACTAAGATTTAGGTTTATGATTCTCTGGGAAGGACCAAGAACTGAATAGGGACCTTCGGTGGTCCTTAGAGCAAATTGCCGACAAAGAGAAAACAATTAATGACTTGACTACTCAAGTTTCGGAGATGGAAGGTTTGAGAGCTTGCAATAGGGAATTGGAAGAATTGCGAGCTCGGTACTAGTCATTGGATTATTAGCAAGAGGGAGCGGAGTGAGTCAGGGCAGAATATAAAGTTTCTTATGATTTTCAAGAAGACGTCGCTTGGGTCTTAAGGAGATTGCTGAGTTCGACGAGGAGAACAGCTCTAACTTCTTTGAGCTTCAACGTCTTTGGACTTAGGGGAATAGTGAGGTTAGCCTATTGGGTGTGACTCCCGAGGTCGCCGCTCTTGCCGAATCTAAACCAGTTCCCCTGCCTGAGGATAACTTGGTTTCTTCTTCCAATCATGGTGGTGATTCTACTCTTCTTGCTAGCTTGGTTGCTAGAAATTGTTATCTTGCAATGCTTTCACATTTATGTATCAATGAAAACTGCAATTGCATTTTCTTTTTGTTATTCCAAGTTATGACTTGAAACAGAGTTTTGCTTAACAAGTGTAACTTGGAGGTCCACTTCAACTGTTTTGTTTGCAATTTTCACAAGGTCATTATTGTTATTACTAGTTGTATATATTATATACATATTATATGTATGTATATTTTTTGACACCCCGCAATCACGTATCTCGTAAATATTAATTCTAAGTTAATGTATACTCATTACAAAAAGACAAGGTAAATGTCATTTGAAGGTTTGACTGGGGGCGACCTTGGCTATACATAATATGTTTTTAGATGGTCCGAATGCCAATTAAATAGCTTCTTTCCATCTGGACTTTTCAAAAGGAACGTATCCTCGTGTTGTTCTTCTACTGGTTTGTATGGTCCTTCATAGTTTGGAGAAAATTTCCCTTGTCTTTTCTTTGGCTTATGGCTTCAATTTTCCTCAACACCCAATCTCCAACATGAAGTTTTCTAGGGTTCACCTTTTGATCATGGTGCTCCTTAGTTTTTTTTTTGTACAGTTCCATTCGTACTAGGGCATTTATTCTTCTTTCTTCCAGTAGGTCTACGTTGTTTAGCCTTGATTGTGTATTCTTTTTTCCTTTTGAATTTGGCAATCCGATATGTCAGAAGTGCCCCTTCTGCAGGAGCTACTGCTTTCGACCCATATACCAGTGAGAAAGGACTTTCTCCCGTTGACCCCTGGCCAACGTACGAATGGACCACAGTATTGGGTGCAACTCATCAGCCTACTTGCCACTTTTTCCCTCTAAACTTTTCTTCAACGAGGTGATTATCAACTTGCTTGCTGCTTCAGCTTGACCATTTCCTTGTGGGTGTGCTATTGAAGATTTCCAATGTTTGATTTTTAGTCTCTGACATGCCATAGTGAATTTGGAGGAGAATTGCATGTCGTGATCTGTCACCGTAGCTCTCGAAACTCAGTATTTGCATAATATTTGGTCGTGGAAGAAGTTTAACAAGTTTTTTTCCGTTAGGTGGACAATGGCCTTGGCTTCGATCCATTTTGAGAAATAGTCGACCACTCCGACTAGGAATCTTCTCCTCAACTTGCCTTGGGGAATTCCCCCATTAAATACATTCCCCATGTGTCGAATGGCCATGATGGGATTATCGGAGTTTGGTGGACTAACGAAAGTTTTAGGAGATTGCCATATTCCTAACACTTTAAGCATTTGCTGGTAATTCCTTAATGCCTCTTCTTAACGATGGCCAATAATAACCCGAGTTGATTATTCTATTTGCCCTTAATCTAGCCCCCGTATGGCCTCCACATACCTAATCATGCACTTCTTCCAAAAGCGGGGTTACCAAGTGTGGTGGAAACCATTTCAGTAGTGGTTTGGGAAAAAAAAAAGTCGATATAGTATGCCATCCAAGATTGTGTATCTCGTTGTCCGCCTCTTAAGTGCTAGGGCTTCTTTCGACCTTTCTGACAAGCTTCATTCCTTCAGGAAATTTTCCATCATTTGTGCCCAATCTGATTCTTAGATTGTTTGAATCTGCTCTAGTATGTCCTTGTCGGGGCTTGAGATACTGGGCATTCATTTTTCTTCAATCTCGACTCTTTCTATTACTTCCCGAGGTGAAGTTGTTGCTAGTTTGGAAATAAAGTCCCCCCGGGTTGTCACCCCCAGCTATCTGGTAAAGTTTGAAGTATTCGAACTTCCAGATCTCTTTCTGCACCTTGTCATGGTATTTCTCCAAGATTTCATCGTTGGTTTGGAATTCTCCATTGACTTGGTTTACCACCATTTGAGAATCACTTACTGCTTTAAATTTCTGATTCCCAGCTTGGTCGTCCACTTCATTACAAAGCACAAAGCTTCATTTCTCTATGTCGATTTCTCCATTAAGAGGGCTTAGAGTAATTCCAGCCCCCTTACCTTCTTAGTTGGTGGCCCCATCTAAGGATATTATCCACAGGTTTCTTGGTGCTCTCTCTAGGTCGGTTCGTCGTAGGCACTAAGTTCTATGTACCACTTCAATATCCTTTCAGATGTGTCTGGTTTATGAAAAATTTGCTTAAGTGGTGCATTTGTGTACAAGTTTATTGTATGGTAATCGAAATAGGCCCTAAGCTTTCCAAATGCGATAACAAAAGCTTAAGCTAATTTTTCTGTATTAGAATATCGAATTTCGGCCAAATGGGGAGCTTTACTTACATAGTAACTTGGTGATTGATTACCCTAAAATCAGAAGCCGTGATGTATAGATACATAATCTCGCCAATCCAAGGACTCGTGAGAAGTGGGAGTTGTGCTAGATAACTCTTCAAACCCTCAAATGCTTGTGAACATTCCTCTATGCAAGCAAAATCCTTTCAGGCTCCTTTTAGTGCCTTGAAAAATAGGATGCACTTCCCAGTGTGGCAAGAAACATCCTGTCAGGTTTTTAAGTTTTTCACATATTTGGGCCCCTTCATATTGGTCAGAGCCAAAATTTTCTCAAAATTGGCCTCGATCCCTCTTTGGGTGACCATGAAGCCCAGGTATTTAAAAGACTCCACTCTGAAGGTACACTTGATTGGATTCAATTTCATGTTGTGCTTATTTAAGTTCTCGATGGTCTCTCGCAAGTTCTCCAAGTGATTTCCTTCTTTCCTAGTCTTGATGATCATATCATCAATGTAAACTTCCATGTTAATTCCAATTTGGGTTTTAAACACTAAGTTTACCATTCTTTGAGAGGTAGCCCTAGCATTTTTTAACCAAAATGACATGACATTATAGCAATAGATTCCCCCTCTAGCTCGGAATGAAGTTTGGATTTGGTCCTCCTCCTTAAGATTTATCTGATGGTATCCGAAAAATGAGTTAAGAAAGCTAAACATCTTGTATCCTACAATGGAATCCACCATGGAGTTAATCCTTGGTAGCAGGCCTTATTCGGGTCAGTGAAGTTGACCCACATTATCCATTTACTAGTAGCCTTTTTGACCATCACCACATTGGCCAACCATATTGGATATTTAACCTCTCGAATAAAAACCAGCTTGGATTAGTTTAGAAGTTTCCTATTTCATGGTAGCTTCCTTCACAGGACCAAACTTTAGGGTTTTTATTTTATGGGTTTAAAGATGGAATTTATGTTGAGATGGTGAGCCATCACTTTCTCATCTATCCCAGGCATCTGGTTACCCTCCTATGTAAAGGTATCAATGTATTTCTTGAGGAGTTCCACCAATGCTCTCTTGTCTCCAATCGAGAGCAAAGATCTAATTTTTATTTTCTATTCAGGGCTAATCTAGATTAACTTCCACTTCTTCTAACTAGCCTCCCTTTCTTTTTCAAAATGAATTTTTGGCGTCTCCCTTCCCAAAGGGGCTCATAGGGATTTCCTCAAAAGCGCATATCTCCGTGGGCTCTTTGCCAGTGGAGGCATCATCCCTCTTCCTCATTTCAATGGCCACTTGATATCGCAACATGTCTTTTGGGTTACTTTCTATTGTGAGGACATGTCCACGAAATGGCAACTTAACCCTTTGATGGGAGATGGATGAAACCATCTTAAAGGTGGCCTGCGAGGTTATTCTAATGATGGAATTGTAAGAGGAATTCAAATCAAGCACAAGAAAGTTTACAATTTTAGCCCTGTTGTTATTGCTAGCCCCTAGTTTGACTTTGATGTCGATGCTTCCCTTGACCTAAACAATATGATTTGTGAAACCCCTCAAGGTCCCCTCGTGTGGGATGAGATGGGAGTCTGGAATTCTTATCTCCTTAAAGCAGGAACAATATAGAATATCTTTGCTGGAACTCATGTCCACTAGGATTCTTTTGATTCTCCAAGGTTCCATCCCTCTCACCTCGAAAGACACCCTATGCTCAATAGATGAGTCTTGGCAGTCAAGGTAGGGGCAAGTTTGCAGCTTTTAAAGGAGATAACTTCTTCATTCTCTATTATATCAGCCACTGAGGAGATCTAGTTTAAAGAGTGGATTTGCTTCTGGAGTTGAGCATTCGATGCGATGGGACTGGCTTTGTGATCATGGTGATTACTTGCTCGTTTCTTTGGTGGCCTGCTGGCTCGTTAGGTTATGGAGCATCGACCTTATAATCTTGTAGATGTCCTCATCTTAGTAATCTCTCGATGGCCCTCTTCAGCTGTAGACAACGTTCGGTCGAGTGGCCATGATCTTTGTGAAACACACAATATCTCCCTTGGTCTGTCTTATCTCGATTCTCAAGATTAAGGGACTTGGGATCATCTACTCCGACCCTTTCTTTTAAGATGGAGATTAGTTCATTCCTAGGAGTATTTCGGGGAGTGAAGATCTCTGTCTTCCTTACACGATTCTTTCTTTCACAGTATCCCTTCTCAATGAGGTGGGGAAATCCTGGTTGCTGGGAAGCTCCAACTTCCTCGCCCATTCAAACATTTCAACTATTGATTTAGGTGGCTTGATATAGAATTCTGTCTTCAAGTAAGTTGACAAAGTTTCATGAATAAACGAATGTATGGCCACCTCCATACTTACTCTGTTTATATCATCGTATATTTTCTTGAACTTTTCAATGTATATATATAGGCTTTCTCCCTGGTGGTGCTTGATATTGAAGATATCTCCTTGATTTTGGCTAAGGCTCCAGCGATTCTGAATCTGGCAAGAAACTCTTTTTCTAGTGAAGAGTGACTACAGATTAATTCTGGCTTCAGATTGGTAAACCAAGTAGTGGCCTTATCCCCAAGAGTGCTAGCAAAGGCTTTGCACTTTACGGCCTCGTCATTTGTGATGACCCCCATTGCATGTTCATATCTGCATGTTCATATCTGCAAAGGTGGTCTTGGGATCTACAATTTCCTATGTATAGTGGCAAGCTAGGCAATTTGAAATCCAAATTTGGGGGAAGCGTCCTTTGTCCATTTGGCAAAAGGGGACTTGGTGATAGGTCCTTTTTTAGGGGACTCGAACATACTTCGTGATTTATTTTTTTCACGGGTTCTCGCCCTTTTGGTTCGCAAGATGTGAGATCTTTCATGGTTTCTTTTCTTTTGGCTGCCACATTTGGCAGGGCTTCTGGACTCCCATACTTAACTTTTAGAAGTCTTTGGTCTTGTCTTGCTCACTTGGACCTTGTTTATGCTTGGTCTAGGTATCTTTTTCCTTTTGCCCACGAAGTCTTGATTATCTCTACTCTCCTTGTGAGTTCCTGCATCGGAGAGAATGTCTCTCGATGGGTGTGATGAAGGTGATGGTATTGGCACAGGTGGTAGTAGAATGTGGCCAACCATGGCCGTCCTTTCCCTGAGCTTGCCCCATTCCATCATCATTTGATTTTTTCTTTAGCCACCTGCAACTCTTCTTCCAACCTTTGTATTTTTGAAGGCCCATGGAGAACCCTTCCTCAGTGAGCCCCCTGTTGAATTTGAGGGTTCTCCTTAGGTCCTTAACTTCATATAGTCCGGCTCTGGATGATCCTAGCCTCTGTTTGGTAGGAACTCTGGCAGAAGCGTTTGCTTCTCTTCTTTGCACAGTAGCAGGTGTAATGGGTTCACCTCTGGGAACCCAAACTCAAAAGTCATCACTTCTGAAGTTATATAATTGATGGAAATCTCTGTATTATTTTGGATCTTTTCATTAGATGTCCCTTGGTCCCTTTTATCAAGTTCTTCAATATGATCATTTGATCCTCTTTTCTTAAGAGGATTTCTATCTTTTGAACCAAGAGGCCGACCTCGCTTCTAGCATGATTTGGATTCAACAGCTACAAGTGTTGGATTTTGCTCTTTTGAGACTTCAACTTGAATAGGTGCATCTTTAGCTAGTAGATGCGATTTTGTTACTCTTGCGAAGTTGGCAAAGGCATCTGGCATTTGATTTGCTATCTTTTGAAATTCAAGTTCACTCATGCTTGTACGTGGATCTAGATGATTCAACGATGTTGTTCAAACAAGCTCTTTTCTTTTTTGTTTATTTTCTCCCAATAATTTGGGGACATTAATTCATCAAAATGGCAATCAGCGAATCTTGCCCTAAACACATCTTCCGTCAAAGGTTCAAGATACCTTAATAGGGAACGAGAATCATATCTAACATATACCTTCTTTAGGGACCCATTTTACCTCACTAGGGAGATATTTGGTTCAAAGCCAAAAGCTAATTGCAAAGGAGAAAATTCATGATAACTTGATGCCCTAATACTCACAAGTGTTGCAGCATGCAAAATTTCACTACCCCAAGTCGATATAAGGAGAAATTTCACTTACCCAAGTCGATATAAGGAGGTTTGTTCTCATTTAAAATGGTCTAGCGATTAATTATAATCTCTTAATAAATGATTCAGCTAAATCATTTTGAGTATGAACATGTGCTATTGGATGTTCAACATTAATGCCAATTGACATCCAATAAGCATCAAAGGCAAGAGAACAATATTCAACTGCATTATCTAGACGGATCTTTTTAATAAGATGATTTGGGAATTACGCTTATTTGGGCAAGTAATCTCTCAAAGGCCATGTGCAAGTTGATAATAAGCAAACATGCAACCATTGGGTCGATACATCAATTAATATCATAAAATATCTAAATTGTAGACACAATGGGTGAATAGGCCTACATATGTCACTATAAATCCGTTCTAGAAATGTGAGACATTCAGCTCTCACTTTTGCTTAGGATGGTTTATTGACCCATTTTCCATGAGAACAAGAAGCACATGAATACTTATTCAACACCTTTTGACTTTTCAATGGATTTCTATTTGTATTCTCAACTATTTTTCACATCATAATTGATCCTGGGTGACCTCGACAATCATACCAAATGTTAAATGTAGCAAGATCAATAAACTTCGGGTTTACTAAAAGATGCACTTCAACAATATCAATCTTTACATAATATAGTCCAGAAGAAAGAGATGGCAGTTTCTCTATGATAGATTATTTTTCGGAGACAGTTTGAGTAATATAGAGATACTCAAAATTATTCTCCTCCATTGTTTCAACATGATATCTATTTCAGCGGATATCATTAGTTGAGCTCAACCTTAAATTTTTAGCTTTAATCCTAGATTTATAAAAATATTGATGAATCAAAATTTTAATATGTATTATTATTAAAATGGAAAAATAAGCTCTTGGAATCGCCGTGGACCTTTCTATAGTTTCATTAATGGAACTAATATGTGTATAATGATGCGGGTATTAGTCATGTCCATGTCCAGATAACACACCATTTTTCAAGTCATTTAATAGCTGTGTTGTCCTTTCTTTCTCTCGCTTTTTGAGCATATCACGGCACAATTCCAAATAGAAAGAGTTAAAAAACTAACGCAAATTACCACAATAGGTTGATTAACTTTCAAATTCATATGTACAAGGATTGAAGTAATACAGCTAACTCACCGTGTTTGTGTTTGTGTGTGAGAGAGTGAGTTGCAGTTCATCCAAAGATTCAA
>JAWZTD010050951.1:0-10859 GCA_035221335.1 Echites panduratus | reverse complement strand
AACTATTTATGAATGGAATATAGACGGATTATCTACTGGAGCAATATATAATTTACTCCATAGACTGCTAATGTATTTCACTTATTTGCAAACAATCTAATAATACATATCAAAATATTGCAAATATGATTACTTGTGGATTTACAGGTATTCTTAAAAGATGGTGGGATAATACACTCTCATTACAACAAAAAGCGTTAAATATTGAATGCTAAAAATATTGTAAAAACAGAAGAAGGAATACAATCTGACAAGACATCAATTGATAAATCAACTCAAAAAACAAAGAATCATAGAAAAGAAACAATTAGGTGAATTATGTGACCAATTTGCTTTCGATAAACCGAAAACAAATAAAATTTCTAAAAATAAAGAAAGAAAATATACTTCTTTCATGAGAAAAGAGTTAAAAAAATCCTTAGAAAATAAAGAATCATTTCCTAAAAATTTTAGGAAAAATAAGAATATCTCTAAATATAGGGTAACTTGTAATAAATGTGGCAGGTGTGGTCACTATGCTAATCAGTGTTGGAATAAAAAGAAAATAGAGGCTTTAGAAGATGGAGACATCAAATTAAAACTAAGTAAAATATCCAGAACAGGATAATCCAGAAGATTATTATTCTTCTACAGACTTAGAATGTCATTGTAATTCTGAGACAAATTTTTATAAACAAATAGCAAAAATGAGTAGAACAATTTCTACTCTATCTCAAAATTAAGAAGACCTGATCAAATTAATAGATCAAGTTAATGATCCTTTAATAAAAATGGCTATTATTGAAAAATGTATATGCTTAGAAAAGCAAAAAGAGGACGAATATAAACCTCCTCAGGAAGTCTATAAAATGACTTAAGTATATAATAGACTTCGAAAGAAAAAAGAATCTCCAATATCAATTAATGGATTTAAAAAGGGAGATAAATGATCTTAAGTCAGAAATAATTGACTTAAAGTTAAATAATCTAGAGATAGAAAATAGTCTATCTCTTATAGAACAAAATAAGGTTCAAAAACCTTCTTCTTCTAATTCAAAAGAAGAAAAATCAATTGAATATCTGAATATTATTCAACAGTTAATATCCCAAAAAAGGACAAGGGGAAAAAACCAACGGAGTAAACAAGAGTTAAAATAATTAACTCTGACTTCCAGATATTTCAGGAAGAAGAAAAGAAGAAATGCTTCAATAGTAGCAATCTACATTATTGTATTTATTTTGTCCTCTAGCATGTATTATAACCCGATCTTTATCTTTTCTTATCATTTTCTCTTCTTTGTTGGCCATCCATGTCGGCCACCTTATCTTGTTTCTTTCAGCGAATTTGAAGAGTTTGAAGTCCGCTATCTTTTAGTTTGAAATTAAAAATAATTAACTAATGGAGTAAATCAGAGTTAAAATAATTAACTCTAGTCAGACTTCCAGATATTTCCAGAAGAAGAAAAGAAGAAAAGCTTCAATGGTAGCAATCCACATTATTGTATTTATTTTGTCCGCTAGCATGTATTATAAGCCGATCTTTATCTTTTCTTATCTTTTTCTTTTCTTTGTCTGCCATCTATGTTTGCCACCTTATCTTGTTTCTTTCAGCGAATTCGAATAGTTTGAAGTCCGCTATCTTTTAGTTTGAAATCCGGAATTCAAGTCCAGTGTCTGTCTATATATATTTGTGTTGTAAACATTGGAAGGCAGATCGAAATCTTTACAGATTTTGAAAATCCTTCTTATAATCTATCAAATATTAAGTTTGAAGATCATTAAGTTTCGTTCTCTCATTCTTGTAAGTTTTCTAATTTTTCATTATTTATTTTATAATTTTATGTTTATATATCCTGGCATAATTGGTATCAGAGCCATGTTAGGCAAAATAATTATATCATGTTTAGATATATTAGGAAGATGTTATGATTTAAAGATAAATTTATCATTCTTATTATGATAATTTGATGTTTAATTTATGATAAGTGGGACGTCACCTTGTAGTCGCGTATTAGGCAGAGAGATGTAAGTCCTGAGTAAATCGTTGACAGACGTGCTTATTATTGATATTTTGTTAAATTATCATTACAAGCATGATATTACTAGTCTGTTGATGATAATATTTTCTTTAATATTCTGAACATGATATGATTGTTAACATGTTGTAGCTTTTAAGTAATACTGGAAAATCCTCAGTTAAGAATACTGAGATGATTGATTTCACCGATGAGGAATCTCTTAATAAATGGACAATTCCTTCTGTTCTTTCAAACCAAATATATAGATTTGGTACTCTGGATTTAAAATCTAGGTATTCCATAAAATTTATGGAACAAATAGTCACCATGGAAAACCAAGTTCTTGATTTACAACTATTATCCCCGAGTGACTTAAAAACTTATCAGAATAAGGGATATAATTATATCCATATTGGGTTAGTTCAAATAGCCTTTAAGCCCTTAACATTAATAGGCTTGAACGCTTCGATACTTGCAACCTTAAGAGATGCAAGATGTTTGGATAGGAAAACATCCCTAACGGGAATAGCTCAAAAAAGTTTGAGTCATGGTCCGGTATACTTTAATGTATATCCAAATTTAAGTTTATCTTTGATAGATAAAAATAAATTTAAGGCAATAAGTCATAAAGTTCAAACACATGGGTATAATTTTTTACCTGGATTTGAAACTATAGCTATAGTCTATAGAATTCATTTTAAAGTTATGATACTTTATGTCCGAGAGTGAGACAAATTAGTTCTCATGGAAAAACAGTAGTAACAGAAACTAATCTGACTACTACAAAATTAACAACTAATAAATTGCTAAAATGGGAAGATATTAACTTTCTAGAAAACTGGACTTTACCAGATGCAGTACCTCCTAAGCAGATAATAAATCAGGATGTTGAACAAATAATTCAACATAAGGATGGAGAAGTAGAAATATCTTTTACTCCAACAAATAGAGTAAGATTAACTAAATCTTATTCTAATTTAGAGAATTATAGAATCTCTGAATCTCTTTCTACAACAGAAGGAAGAGCATCAATTTCTAATGAATTTATTAGAAATAACAGTATAAAAAGATTAAAAATTTCAGATCAAGAAATTCCTCACGGAATTTATGATAATCAATCAAATAGACTGTCTCTGAGTACTTCGGAAATACGCTTTCATGTTTAATGGATTTAATCTAAATAAATCATGAACTGGATGAAATAAAGGTAATATCATTACCTTATCCAAATTTAAATAAATTCCAATTTAAAAAAGGAGAAAGGAAAGACTTTTCTGCAAGGAGTCCAATAAGACTCATGCTTAGTGAAGAATTAGCAATAAACCATTTAGTGATAAGTATTTCTCTACTTTTGATGATAAATTCATATATGAATGGAAAGAGAAATACTATAACCGTCTCACCAAATACAATACTATATTGTATTATATCCCATGGTTTATAACCTTTTATGTTCTGGAATCTAAACAGAAAATAATCATGATTACTAAATCATGGAAACTGAAGAGGGTAAATTAATAAGATCTGTTTATATTCCTCCAGAACTATTAGCCTCAAAAGAAGGTAAAGAAACTCTAGAAGCTACGACTTATATAAAAGTCAAAGCAGACCTAGAGACTACTATAAGAGATTTTCTATTTTCTATCTCTTGATTTTTTAAGTCAATTATTTTTGACTTAAGTTCATTTATCTCCCTTTTAAAATCATTTATTGATATTGGAGATTCTTGTTTCTTTTGAAGTCTATTATATACTTCAATCACTTTATACACTTCCTGAGGAGGTTTATATTCTTCCTCTTTTTGCATTTCTAAGCTTATACATTTTTCAATAAGAGCCTTTTTTATTAAAGGATCATTAACTTGATCTATTAATTTAATCAAGTCTTCTTGATTTTGAGATAGAGTAGAAATTGATTTACTCATTTCTGCTATTTGTTTATAATAATTTGTTTCAGAATTACAATAACATTTTGTGTCTAGAGAAGAATAATAATTTTCTGGAATACCCTGTTCTGGATAATTCTCATTATCACTAGGTAATATTTTACTTAGTTTTAATTTGAGGTCTTCATCTTCTAAAGCCTCTATTTTCTTTTTAGTCCTACACTGATTAGCATAGTGACCAAACCTGCCACATTTATTATAGGTTTCCCTATATTTAGGGATATTCTTACTTTTATTTTTCCAAAAATTTTTAGGAAACGATTCTTTATTTTCTAATTATTTTTTCCTCTTTTTTCTCCTGAAAGAAGTATATTTTCTTTCTTTCTTTTTAGAAATTTTATTTGTTTTCATATATCGAAAGCAAATTGGTCATAGAATTCACCTAATTGTTTCTTTTCTGTGATTCTTTATTTTTTGAGTTGATTTCTCAATTTGATGTCTTCACATATTGCCAATAATTCCTGAATACAGACTCCTATAATGTGTCCTTACATATAATAAGCATATGGGATTGAAATTCCATTCCCTTCTACTCTTAAAGTCTTTTTTGACTTTCTCAGCAAATAAATATGGTAGTCCATATATAAATTTAGACTTCCAGTATTCACTATAATTGTCACTTAAATGAGTGACTTTGGATAAGAATACATCCTTATACCACCTAAAATCTATTAAAGAATTACATTTTTGGTTTTGTAAAAGAGTCATTACTCTTTCACCATGGTCAGATATTTGACTTGTAAAGTGTTATAAGATTGTACATATTATTGTACATACACAATCAAAATCTTCAGATTGTATTCCTTCTTCTGTTTTTACAATCTTTTTAGCAGTCAATATTTCCTGCTTTTGTTGTAATGAGAGTGTATTATCCCACCATCGTTTAAGAATACTTGTAAATCCACAAGTAATCATATTTGCAATATTTTGATCTGTATTATTAGATTGTTTGACAATAGTGGAATACATTAGCATTCTATGGAGTAAATTAGGTATTGCCCCATCAGATAATCCATCTATATTCCATTCATAAATAGTTTTAGAATGGTAAGAATTATGGATAAAATTATCATTTTCTTCAAATAATATATCTGAAGGGGTTGGTCTTTTATACTAATGGTGATCCAACTTTCTAGGCTTGTATTTAAGTTTATTAACTTCTGGCCTTTCTTCCAGAAAATTATCTTGAATTTCTTGTAATTCCTAATCCGAAGACTCATTTGAGGAATTATCTTCAGAACTATTTTTTGATTGTTCTGATTGTGGTGTTGATTTATTATCAACAAGCTCTTCTTTTCGTAAAACATTTATATTAAGTTTTTCTAATTTCTTTTTCAAAAGCTTTAATTAACTCATTATATGATGAGTTTCCTAATTTAAAACCTTTAACTTCTAAAGGTGGTTTTATAATTTGTTCCAAAGATTCTTTAGAACTACTACATTCTTTATTAGATTCCAGTTTTGGTAATTTTATTAAATATTCTTCTAAGGTCTCAATATGAGATCCTAAATGTTGAACATAAAAATTTGTATAATTTAACTGTTTAAAGATATTAGATATATCTTTCATAATAGTCTATATGTCTGCTTTGACTTTTATATAAACCGTAGCTTCTAGAGTTTCTTTGCCTTCTTTTAAGGCCAATGGTTCTGGAGGAGGATAAATAGATCTTATTAATTTACCCTCTTTGGTTTTCTATGATTTAGTAATCATGTTTATTTTCTATTCAGATTCCAAAACATAAAAGGTTGGAAACCTTCTTCTAATTCAGAAGAAGAAAAATCAGTTGAATATTTGAATATTATTCAACAGTTAATATCCCAAAAATGGTATATTAAAATAAATATTATGATAAATTAGGAACATATTGTTTCTAATTTAATAACTCTAGTTGATAGTGGAGCATACATGAACTATATAAATGATAGAATTTTACCTATTCAATATTTAAAAAAAAAAAAAATAGTTCAAAGCCAAACTTCGGCTTAGTGGAAATAAACTTTCAAATGTGCAAGTTTGTAATAAAGAAGTATGCATAAATACTTCTACTTGTTAAAAGTTTATCACAACATGTGATTTTAGGCACTCCTTTGCTAAATGAAATAATGCCTATTCAAGTAGATAATTCAGGAATATTTGCAGAATACCAAAAAAGTAAAATATACTTTGAATTTATTACAGATTCTCAGTCAATTATATTATATGAGTTAAATGGGACTTTGTAAAAACAAAATCAAATTAATTTCTTAAATCAAGAAATTAAAATTATGAGTATTAGAGAAAATCTCTCTAATCCAAAGATAAAAGAAAAAATTTCTAATATAGAAAATAAATTTCATAATGAAATTTGTAATAATTACAAAATGATTTTTGGAATAGGAAAAAGCATTTAGTAGAATTCCCTAATGGAGAATTGTTCGATACAAGGGATATTACTCCTAAGGCAAGACCTTGCCAAATGAATGAGGAATATCTAAATTTATGTCAAAAGGAAATAACAAGCCTTTAAGAAAAGAAGTTAATTAGAACTTCTAGTTCACCTTGGAGCTGTACAAGAAAGAACAAGAAAGAGGATTTCCAAGATTAGTAATAAACTATAAACCTCTCAATAAGGTTTTAAAATGGATAAGATGTCCAATTCCTAACAAAAAAGATTTGTTAGATAGATTAAATAAAGCTTTGATATATTCAAAGTTCTATTTAAAATCTAGATATTGGTAGATTCAAATTAAGGAATAATACAGATATAAAACTGCATTTGTTGTTCCTAATGGGCATTATGAATGGAATGTTATGCCTTTTGGATTAAAGAATGCTCTTTCTAATTTTCAACATATTATGAATGATATCTTTAATCCTTATTCAGAATTTATTATAGTCTATATAGATGATATTATGAAATATTCTCAAAATATTAATCAATACTTGAAACATCTTAAAGTGTTTCAGCATCTAGTATTAACAAATGGGTCAGTAATATCAGCTCTTGAAATGAAAATCTTTCAAACTAAAGTCAGATTTTTAGGACATAACATTTCTTGGGGGGGGGGGGAGGGGGGGGGGAATAATCATTATAGAAAGAAGCATTGAATTCGCTTCAAAATTCCCAGATGAAATAACTGATATAAAACAGTTACAAAGATTCTTATGAAGTCTTAATTACATTTCTTCCCATTTTAAAAATTTAGCAAAAGATACTGCTATTTTATATGTTAGATTAAGTAAGAAATCTAGTCCGACATAGATGGTTGACAAAGATAAAGATCGGCTTATAATACATGCTGGCCGACAAAATAAATAAAATAATGTAGATTGCTTCTATAGAAGAATTTCTTCTTTTCTTCTTCTAGAAATATCTGGAAATTTGACTAGAGTTAATTATTTTAACTTTGGTTTACTGTTGATTTTTGACTGGGTTGACTGGATTCTTTTCGTAAAAAATTCTTCCAGACTCTGTTGTTCATCTTCAATAGGTTGAAGCTATTGACATCCTATCTGGCCTTTGAATGTCTTCGAATGTATGACAGAATTGTTCTTTCATGTATTCCATACATTTCTGCATGATTTCATTTTTACCCGTATGATGGTATTTCTTCTCATAATATGATCTGATTTCATGACGATCATACTTAATTTTTAATTCTTTATGAGAAACTAATTTGGCCTTTCCATTGAAATATTCTTCAATGTATAAATTTGTTTTTTCTTCAATTTCATTGGCGTTTTCTTAACAGGCCATTGCAACCACCATCTAAAATGAAATGTCCTATAAAGGGCATGAATATCCACCTTATTTTTTTGATACAGTAACCGACCATTTCCAAAGCCAGGGTAAATTCTGCATAATAATACATCATGCATTGTCCAGGTGAAATATGACCTATGGAAGTCAAGAATGGATGATTCTTTACCCAATCCTCATATTTTGCTTGAATAGGATCTGGTTACAGTTCCAGTTGTGGACCAAATTTATTCCACCAAATATAAAACCACATTGGTATGATTTTAGTCTTCAGAAAGAATTCTTTGCTGAATTGAAAAAACCAAGAATGTTTCTTCTTAGGATTTTCATAATAGAACACATTTGTCAAGGCATCAATATAATCCCAATAATTATATTGATAATGAAGACCATTCTGGGGTTGTAGCCAGTTTATTATTGACTACTCTGGTTTTAAATGGGTCCATTCCCCAATCTACCAGATTCATGACTTTTAGAATAGCACATTTGTTGTATTCAATAATTCCTGATGCAATATTTCCATTATGATAGAAATATTTAATTTCTGTTGATCTTGTACTCTCCAATATGGTAGAGTAAAACATCCTAGGCTTATATCTTTAGCCGGATATGACCTTTGACCCAAATATTTTTGCATCAAATACCATGGATCATTTATCCATGTTAGATTTCTACTTCAATAGGAAGAATTTCTTCCTGTACAATGCTTTCAGAATATACCTATTCTGCACTTACTAAGTCTTTTATTGAGACTTGGCTTTGCTCAGGAGATTTCTCTTCTGATCCTGAAGCTTTACCTAAATATTCTATTAGGCCAGTAAGCTTAATTCTTCTTTTTGGCATTTTTCTTCATGTATCCTATAAAAATTCACTGTTTAAAAAGTCAGGCAATGAATTATATTAACCTTTTATGTATTCAATATTAAAATCAAATATAGATAATTGTGCTTGCCATCCAGCAAATATTTGCTTAGATATAAATATTTGCTTTTTCTATGATTTCTTTAGTAGCACTGCAATCAATTCTTAATAGCAATTTCTTATTTAACAAATCATCTTGCATTTTATTAATGCATTTAACAATAGAAAGCATTTCTTTCTTAATTGTTGAATATTTTTGTTATGTCGGATTCTATTTACCCGAAGTATATCTAACCAATTCTTCTTGATTAGAATGAGGATTTTTTTTGGTTTTAAATTTCCTCCATAGCCTATATCTGAGGCATCTGTTTCCACTATTTTGTTTAATTTTCTTGACTGCAACAGTATGACTGTCAATATATGGACTAGATTTCTTTCTTAATCTAGCATGTAAAATTGCAGTATCTTCTGCTAAATTTTTATAATAGGAAGAAATGTAATTCATACTTCCTAAGAATCTTTGTAACTTTTGATATCAGTTACTTCACTTGGAAAATTTGAAGCGAATTCAATGCTTCTTTCTATTTTGATTATTCCCCCACCCCCCCAAGAAATGTTATGTCCTAAAAATCTGACTTTAGTTTGAAAGATTTTCATTTCAGGAGCTGATATTACTGACCCATTTGTTAGTACTAGATGCTGAAACACTTTAAGATGTTTCAAGTGTTGATTAATATTTTGAGAATATTTCAAAATATCATCTATATAGACTATAATAAATTCTGAATAAAGATTAAAGATATCATTCATAATATGTTGAAAATCAGAAGGAGCATTCTTTAATCCAAAAGGCATAACATTCCATTCATAATGCCCATTAGGAACAACAAATATTGTTTTATATCTGTCTTGTTCCTTAATTTGAATCTGCCAATATCCAAATTTTAAATTGAATTTTGAATATGTCAAAGCTTTATTTAATCTTTCTAACAAATCTTTTTTGTTAGGAATTGGATATCTTATCCATTTTGAAACCTTATTGAGAGGTTTATAGTTTAGTACTAATCTTCGAACTCCGCCCTCTTGCTCTGCACGTTTATTAAAATAAAATGTAGTACAGCTCCAAGGTGAACTAGAAGTTCTAATTAACTTCTTTTAATTCTTTTAGAAGAAAAAAGAGGAAAAAATCCTTAGAACATAAACAATCATTTTATAAAAAATTTTAGGAAACATAAAAATAAGAATATCTCTAAATATAGGGTAACCTATAATAAATGTGGCAGGTTTGGTCCCTATGCTAATCAGTGTAGGAATAAAAAGAAAATAGAGGCTTTAGAAGATGAAGACCTCAAATTAAAACTAAGTAAAATATTACTTAGTGATAATGAGAATTATCCGGAACAGGATAATCCAGAAGATTATTATTCTTCTACAAACTCAGAATGTCATTGTAATTCTGAGACAAAATTTTATAAACAAATAGTAGAAATGAGTCGAACAATTTCTACTCTATCTAAAAATTTTTTATAAACAAATAGCAGAAATGAGTAGAACAATTTCTACTCTATCTCAAAATTAAGAAGACCTGATCAAATTAATAGATCAGGTTAATCAGTGTAGAAATAAAAAGAAAATAGAGGTTTTAGAAGATGAAGGCCTCAAATTAAAACTAAGTAAAATGCTACTTAGTGATAATGAGAATTATCCAGAACAATATAATCCAGAAGATTATTTTTCTTCTACAAACTCAGAATGTCATTGTAATTCTGAGACAAATTTTTATAAACAAATAGCAGAAATGAGTAGAACAATTTCTACTCTATCTCAAAATTAAGAAGACCTGATCAAATTAATAGATCAAGTTAATGATCCTTTAATAAAAATGGCTCTTATTGAAAAACGTATATGCTTAGAAAAGCAAAAAGAGGAAGAATATAAACCTCCTCAGGAAGTCTACAAAATGAGTGAAGTATATAATAGACTTTAAAAGAAAAAAAAATCTCTAGTGTCAATTAATGATTTAAAAAGGGAGATAAATGATCTTAAGTCAGAAATAATTGACTTAAAGTTAAAAGTCAAGAAAAAAAGAATCTCTTATAGAACAAAATAAGGTTCGAAAACCTTCTTCTAATTCAGAAGAAGATAAATCAGTTGAATATCTTAATATTATTCAATAATTAATATCCCAAAAATGGTATATTAAAATAAATATTATGATAAATCAGGAACATATTGTTTCTATTTTAATAGTTGTAGTTGATAATGGAGTAGACATGAACTATATAAATGAGGGAATTATCCCTACTCAATATT
>JAWZTD010050901.1:0-10862 GCA_035221335.1 Echites panduratus | reverse complement strand
GATTATGTGCTTCTCTTCATTCCAAAGCTCAATTTACTACATAAAACATAAAATATAATCAAATTCCACATAAATAATATTTTCAACAATTAAAATTAAAGGTTAACATATAAATTATGTAGCAAATTATACATCTATCACAACTCCATCTCCTTGAAGTATTCATCTACCGACTTGCCACCCTAGATAACAGATTGTAATCTTTGAAAAAGTTCCCGATAATAATAATTAGGAACATACATTGCCTTCATGATAGCTTTCAACTCTTCCAAGTATCAATTTGAGGTTTCCCACTTCGCCTTCAAGTCAACACCAATTGCTTCCACCAAGCTAAAGCATAATCTCAAAACTCTAAGGTTTTCAATTGTACCTTCTTCTCTTCAGTAAATCGATAGCATACAAATAATTGTCCCACCCTACTTTCCTATTCAATATATCCATCAGGACCATGCTTGCCTTGGAATGAAGGTATTTGTAATTTGATGTTTCCCAAAGATCTATCAATTTCCATATTTGTGCATAACAAATATTATATATATACATCAAATCTATATATATGCAAATCGAAAGTCTGTGCAAAATAAATTTATGCTATATATATACATCAGATCTATATATATATATATATATATATATATATGTAAACCCAAGATAAAGACTGATCATGATAAATTATATATCAAAATAGAACAGTTCATACTTTGCTACACAGTTAGCACATAAAATCTGTTTTACATAATGCACAACTAGCCTGATACCACTGTTGGGATTTATGAACACGAAAGTAGCGGAAAATAAATTTTTTCACAATCCCGATCCAAGGTCCATGGACATTACGTAAAATCGAATTGTAAGAAAACCATACCTTTTCTATTTCAGAGAACAAAAATAGCAAATTCTTCGGATCTAGACACTACGAAACACGAACGTCCTCTATCGGTATCCACACTACAAGATCAACAAGTTGGTCGGTTTGCTATAACTTTAAGCTTTCCAAATCCGATATTCAGAAGCTTGAGAGATTGGTGGAGGAAATCTAGAGAGAAGAAGAGAGGAGGTTGGCTAGGGTTTTCCTCGTATCAAGATAGCTTGTGTGGAAAATTAGCAACCCTAGCAAGACCATTCTTTTCTCTATGTAGTTAAGAGGAAAGAAAGGTGGACACCTAGGATTCATTCCTTCCAATCAAATAGGATGGACTACTAGGATTCATTCATTCTAATCAAATAGGATGGACGGCTACGATTTATTCCTTCCAATCAAATAGGATGGATGGCTAGGATTTAATCCTTCCTATCAAATAGGATGCCAAACCTAACCCTAGCTTCTCTACACCTTTCATATTTATATTACGAATTTTATACAATTAGGAAATGTAATTATAACCGAAAATAACTTGGAAATTATTGATCTCATCAAAATATGATTTTTTTCCCTTCAGAATCCTATTAAAAGAAATTCTGGCAATTCAATTGAATTCAAAATTTCAATATGAATTAAAACTTGGTGATTACTTAATTTAGTGTGAGACCATGTATGTTTATTGGCAGCGAGTCTAAGCCCAAAAAGTCATAAACGGCCTCTACCAAGACATTATAATTACCCAAGTTAAATAAAATCAAAGATTTTAAAATAGGTTAAAATAAAAACATTATGACTTTAACCCATTTTAAAGTCCAATATTTAGTCCCTTTGTCACGTAATAGCAGATTAAGTATAAGGCATGGATTAATTCATCCTTATATAACTTAACAAATGATACTAATTATTCTTTATTAGTCACATACTTAATGATCAAAAGACAAGATAGTATTATTCTTGGAAATATTAGATATAATAAAATCAATCTCATAAATACATTTCATAAAATACAAATTATGTCATTGTTCTAGTACATAATACTATCTATCTCCCACTTGGACTAGGCACAATCAGACATAATTCTCAGACCCATAGATCTAGTATGACTTTCATGTTTTGAATGTGGAAGTGGTTTGGTTAATGGATCTGCAATGTTATCATTTGTATGAATTTTGCATATATTCATGTCTCATCTATCAATAATCTCTTGTATGAGATGGAAATGTCTTACCATGTGTTTTTATGTCTGATGTGATCTAGGTTCCTTAGCTTGTGCTTGTTGGGATTTATGAACACAAAAGCAGTGGAAAATAAAATTTTTCACAATCCCGATCCAGGGTCCATGTACAGTATGCAAAACCGAATTGAAAGAAAATCATACCTTTTCTATTTTGAAGAGCAGAAATAGCAAATCTATAGGATCTAGATGCTGCGAAACACGAATGTCCTCTACCGGTATCCACACAGAGAACTGCTAGATCTGCCAGAACCTTAAGCTTCAAAAATCTAATATTTAGAAGCTTGATGGCAGAAATCAAGAGAGGAGAAGAAGTGATTTCGGCTATCTCTATCAAAATAGCTTGTATCAAGAGTGAAACCCAAGTAAGACCATCCTTATCTCTTTATAGTTAAGAGAAAGAAAGATGGTTGGCTAAGATTCACTCCTTCCAATCTAATAGAATGGATAGCTAGGATTTATCCTTTCCAATCTAATTGAATGGATGGCTAGGATTTATCCTTTAAAATTTAATAGAATGGATGAGCAGGATTTATCCTTTCCTATCAAATAAGATACCAATCCTAAACGTAGCTTCTCCTCCCCTTTTATATTTATATTATGAATTTCCTACAATTAGGAAATGTATTATTGATCTCATCAAAATACGATTTTAATTTCCTTTAAAATTCTATTAAAAGAAATTTAGCCAATTCAATTGAATTCACAATTAAAAGCTCGTGATTACTTGCTTTAGTATGTGACCCTGTAGGTTTATTTAACATTGGTAGCGAGTCTAAACCCACAAGTCATAAGCTGCCTCTAGCAAGACATTATGACTACCCAAGTTAAATAAAATCAATAGTTTGATTTCAACCTATTTTAAAGTCCAATATTTATTCCCTTGTCACATAATATCTGGATTAAGTATAAGGCATGGATTAAGTCATCCTTATATAACTTAATCATTCATTTATTTATCCTTGATTAAACTGTCTAAACAAATAATACTAATAACTATTTATTAGTTCATTTGAGCACGACCATGCATTTCTCAGTTTAAATAATCAAGAAGGCCCTAAGAATATTTCATTCATAATGAGTGTGACAAATCCCATCTTTTTTCATTCACATTCCTCACTATGATTCCAATATTGTAAAACTAAAGCCTATATTGCTATCCGGTTAAAGATAACGTTAGACTAGGTCAAGATATAGAATTCCTCATATAAAAATCCATGATGAAATCAGGTCGAGGGACTTAAATATGATTATAAAGATGATAATTACTTATGACATAATCCATGTTGAAATTCATCATTATGGGTCATTTCCAATACATCATTTTCTAATATGTATTTATGTTTGTACTTGAATATCCCATATTCATGATCAGGAAAACTTGATCATCAGTAAAATTACATACTATTCTTAATTTATTATTGTTCCAATAACAGTGATTGAATAGGGTCTATTTAGAATAATACATCTATTGCCAGGAGGGTTTTACTATTAAGTCACATACTTAATGACCAAAAGGCAGATAGTATTATTCATGGAAACATTAGGTATAATGAAATCAATCTCATAAATACATTTCATGCAAAAAATACAAATTATGTCATTATACTAGTTCATAACACTATCAATCTCCCACTTTGACTAGGCACAATACATAATTCTCAAGCCCATAGATCTAGTATGACTTTCATGTTTTGAATGTGGAAGTGGTTTTGTTAATGGATATGCAATGTTATCATCTGTTTGAATTTTGCATATCTTCGCTTCTCCTCTATCAATAATCTCTCGTATGAGGTGGAAAAGTCTTAGTATGTTTTTGGATCTCTGATGTGATCTAGGTTCCTTAGCTTGTGCTATATCCCCATTATTATCACAATATAAATCTATTGGATTCTCAATGCTAGGTATCACACCTAGTCCAGCAATAAACTTCTTGATCCAAACAGCCTCCTTGGGCTGCATTTGAAGCTGCCAAGGACTAAGCTTCCGTAGTAGAATCAGCAACAGTGTCTTGCTTTGAACTTTTCCAGCTAACAACACCTCCATTCAAACAAAATACAAATCTTGATTAAAGATCTAAAATCATCTATAATGGACTAGAAACTAGCATCAGTGTAACCATTTACAACTAGTTCACCTTCTTGTCCTCCATATATTAAGAACACATCGTTTGTTCTCCTTAAGTACTTAAGAATGTTCACAACTGCAGTCCAGTGAGGCTCACTAGGGTTTAACTGAAATATGCTTGTCATGCTCAATGAATATGAAACATCTAGTCTAGTACATAACATGGCATACATGATAGATCCAACAATAGATGCTTATGGAATCTTGGTCATGAGCTCTTGCTCATCCTTGGTAGTTGGACTCTGAGATTTGCTGAGCTTAATGATATAAGATATAGGTAAGAATGCTCTCTTAGAATTCTGCATACTGAACCTTTTCAACACCTTCTCAATATATGTACTTTGACTTAGGCTAGTTAGCTTTTGAGATCTATCTCTATAGATCCTTATGCCTAGGATATGGACTGCTACACCCAAGTCTTTCATTGAAAAACAATTCCCCAACCAGGACTTGACACTCTGCAAGGTAGGGATATTGTTTCCAATGAGCGAGATGTCATCAACATATATCTCTAGAAAAACTATTAAGCTCCCACTAGTTTTCTTATAGACACAAGCTTCATCTTCATTTTTTATGAATCTGAATTCTTTAATTGCATCATCTCCAACTACGAGAAGCTTGTTTGATTCCATAGATAGATTTCTTAAGCTTACATACCTTATTAGAATTCAGTGGATCTACAAAACAATCAAGTTGTGTCATGTACACATCCTCAAGTAAGTTTCCATTAAGAAATTTTGACATCCATTTGCCATATTTCATAGTCATAATATGCAGTTATGGCAAGAAGAATTCTAATAGACTTAAGCATCTCAACTGGTGAAAAGGTTTCATCATAGTCTATACCATAAGTTTGTTTAAAAATTTTATCAACAAATCGGGATTTATAGGTATGTACATTGCCATCCATGTCAGTTTTCTTCTTCAAAACCCATTTACACCCAATGGTTTTGAACCTTCAGGTAAGTCAACCAAGATCCATACTTGGTTGTCATACATGGATTGCATTTCAGCTTTCATGGCTTCGAGCCATTTCTCACAATCGGAACTACTTATTGCTTCCTGGTAGGATGTGGGTTCATCCTGATCAATGAGTTCCACATTATAATTATCAGTCATAAGAAATCTATATCTCTCGGGTAACAAACGTTCCCTGCCAAACTTTCGTAAGCCTTGCGATGTTGGAGCAGACTCATTAGTAGCTTGTGAGTCTGGTTGAGATTCCATTGTAGGTTCAACATCTATTTGTGGATTTTGAATTTCTTTGAGATGTGCCTTCCTAACACTATTCCTTTCGAAAATAAATTCTCTTTCTAGAAAGATTGCATTACGAGCAACAAACACTTTCTTCTCAAATGGGAGATAGAAATAGTATCATTTAGTTTCCTTTGGATACCCCACAAACAGACATTTATCTGATTTGGGGTGCTAATTTATCTGATAATAAACTCTTCACATAAGCTTCGCAGCCACAAATCTTACGAAAAAACAAACTAGGCTGTTTCCTAGTCCATAACTCATATAGTGTCTTTTCAACAGCCGTTGATGGAACCTGATTAAGTGAGAAAGCTGCAGTTTCCAAGGCATGCCCCCAAAAAGAGATTGGAAGATCAGTTTAGCTCATCATTGATCGAACCATATCTAATAGAGTTTGATTTCTCCATTCGGATACACCATTCCATTATGGTGTTCCCGATATAATTAATTTAAGATGCTCATCAAACTGGAAGCTTAAGTATTCACCACCACGATCTGATCATAATTTGATAATTTTGTTTCTCTTGCTAGCTCTTTAAGTTGTCTTTGTTCTTTAGATAAGCTCATGGTGCCTTACATTAAAATCATTTGATTTGATTTGTTTCAAGTGGATTGATTACCACCACCTTGTATTTAAACTTTTTCTAATAAATAGCACCATTATAGGTGGTTCTTTTTTTAAAAAAATTGGTATAAATGTATTTAAACCTTATCCATGAATTATTAAGTTAATTTAGCACTTTGGGGCTATGTAATGTCTCTTATGTTTAGTATTTCATACCAACCTTTCAATTATAAAAAACAAATTATTCCAATTAAGTGAAACAATTTTAATCAAACATGACCTTTTGTGTGTGTGTTCTTCATGAGCTGTTCTAGGGTCCTTGAGAAACTACATTAAGGGCTTTCATCTATTTTTCTAAAGGTGTTGAAAAGTCTACCAAATCAAGAGGTTGGTTGGTGTGGTATTAGCAACATAGGTCAATCTAATTTACCTTCAATCACTTTGATGAGTCTTCGAAACTAGTCTACGATTTGGTATGGTTTTTAAGAGACAATATATTAGAAATATCATAATTGCACTGTAGACATTGGGTCTTGACCTTCCTTATTTTTCTTCTAATAAGGGGTTGAATTTTTGTTTCTTTATGATTTAGATGTATCTTGGTTGAGATTCATATTTGAGAACTGACAAGGTGAGCATTATGTTATTCTTCTTTTTGTTATAAATACTTATTTTGTATAAAATTTTAAAAATACTTATTGATTGATTTTGATGATTATATAATGGTTTTCATTAAATCTTTATTCTTGTATGGTTTCAAAATATTTGCACTTTTTAAAAATTGATTTCAAAAGGGATTTATATATGAAATATTTGATTTGAAAGAATATGTTTTAGTTTAAGGCTTGAATCATGTGTTGGTCTGTTGGTGAACATATTCCTTTTATTTGTCTAAACCCATCAAGCATGGTCAATAAGCTATATGTTTGCTTAAGCCATAATCTAAACAAGTGGAGTTTTTTTTTTAAGCAAAATAATTATTATTGGGTCCCCACCCTTTTAATTCCTTGTTAAGGAGTATCAAAAAGGCCTAAAGGCCCAACAAGCGTTAGGGTATACAGTAGAACTACGGGTATACTCCTAAAGTTACGAAAAAAAGTCAAAATAATTTTACATGAAAATACATGGACATGGAAGCCATGTATCCACTTGTAAATTTTGGTAAGTGTTGGAATTCTATACATTCTGAGTGGTTAAAGTATCTTCTATAAAGTTCAAATCTTGTAGAAGAATGCAGGAAATAGAAAGTGCAAGCCACAGTTATCATATTATGGGAAGACTTCAGGGATGAGCAAAAATCTGAAGTTTCCCCCAGGGATGGGAAATCCACCACTACCTAGTAGGAACCATGCAAGTTCATTGGATATCTGCCTAAAAGTCCATGACACCTCCTGATGGGCCAATAAGGATGGGCCAAGAAATTCCAATATAATATGAGTTGTTCTTTTGGGCCATTATGTTTTGATTCCTGAAGTATACGTTCAAGTTGCAAGTACAAATTCATGGTCCACTTGAGGATTTCTAAATCTGTAGGCAGGTTTCTAGTAAGCGAGCAACAATTTCCGGAGTATTTCCAAAGAATAAGTCTCCTATGAAAGGCTGACTGATTTCCTTTGATGAAGCAGTAGAAAATCCACCAGAAGTTTATAAGCAAATTAGACTCCATCCAGTAATCTTTGAACAAATCACATAGATACAACAAGTTCGGATATTCATTCCATGTATATCAACCTCCCAAAGAGTACCAGTTACATAAGTTATTGGCACATGTGTACAGCAGGTAATAATCCACACAAAAGCCATCAAACAGCAAAGATTGGAGCAAAAAAATCTCCTAACAGACTATGAACACTTGTCTAGTGGCCAATAGGATATGCCACCAAATCCAAGCCAGTAAAGGAAGTAGGAACCAAGAGAGAGACCATCTAGCAACAAGTGTACAGCTATCAGAGATTGAGAATAACCAAGGAATAATCCAAATAAACCTCATTATTCTGGGGCTAGCTGTCCAAGAAAAAAAGAGAAGGAAACTGGAGACGAAATAACTCTCACAGCGTGCTATCTGTGAGTAAGATGGGTGGCAGGGGAAAACAAAAACGGTCACTCTATTTTTGACAGCCACTTGTTTTTTTCCACTCCAGAGGAATAAAGGCTAAAGCAGTAAAGGCCTGAGTAGGAGGTGGAGTATGTTAGGAGGAAAAGGGGTAGATTCAGTCTTGGGGAACAGTTTAAAGCCATGCCTGGCTCTAAAAGACCAACAAAATAAGCAGGAAGAGGACCTCGGACCAGGTTCTGAAGAACCTCCTGCCTGACCAAAAAGCTGATAATAACTGCAAACAAGATCTAAAGCAATAAATTCTTCCAACAAACAAACCAAGAACTATAAGGAAGTATGAAATTATCATCAAATGATTCTATACAAGAGGAAGGGCAAAGAAAGAGGACATAAGCTTAGGATATGAGTAAGGTGGGCTGTTTGTGATTATATGCCTCATCCAGGAGTGACTTCGGGGAGGAGATGCCAGGATGGAAATGTCAGTTAGACTAGAAGCTAAGCACACCACTAAGGAAGAAGCAGTGGTGATAGTTAGAAGGCAGATGATAACACCAAGGAAGATGCAGTGATCATCCAAAGGAAGCCTTGCAGACCAGTTAGTACTTCAAATATTATTGTGGTCCAGAAAATTTTCAGCCAGTCTCCTCTCCATCAAAGTAGAAACAAACATTTGTAAGCAAAATATATACATAGGTTTTAGATTTAACCTGTACTAGCAATAACATTTGTCGTCTTGGTTCTGTCTTCCATGTTTCTTCAATTCGTGCATTATCTCAATTCTCCAGATTTGGTGAAAGATTAGAGGGGCTTGTCTTAGCCACATGTGTGATTTGCTCATAGCCGCCCCTTAAATGTTTCCATGAACCAAACTATTCTTTGATGGTAGAGATTCTGTTGACTTCTTTGTCTAGTGGAATCCTGAAAGAGAAGGTAATTCATTAGTAAATCATGGGATAAAAAATATTAAAGTATAAATCAGAAAATGACAAGCCAGGGATATGAATCATTATGTTGCAAATATGAAATTTGGACAGTTTTGGACATCCATTCTGCACTTTGCAAAACAGAGGAACTACACAGGCTAGGACTGAGAAGTCTTTGATGCTTTAAGTTGCAAGCTTCACTGGCTAGTTGATCAGCCACAGAATTGCCTTCTCTGTAAATGTGGGATATAGAGAAATGTATGCTGTTAAGGATGGATTGAATTTTTTGCACAATATACACAAACTTCCAATTACAACATTTAGCACGAATCATGCTTATTATAGTAGTTGCATAAACTTCGATGCAGATGTTAGCATACCCAAAGTCGAGAGAATATTGGAGGCCTTTCAGTAAAGCTATTAGTTCAGCCTCTTTATTAGTAGATTCCCCAATGAAGTGATGAAAGGCAAAAATGATGTCTCCATGGTGGTTTCTAAGAATACCACCCCCAGCAACTGGGCCTGGGTTACCTCTGGAACATCCATTAGTATTTAATTTGACCCATTGATCAGGAGGTTTGTTCTAGTATACTCTGATTGGCATTTTTGGCTGTGAAACTTGGATTGGGATCCTACAGGAATTAGCTAGTCGGATGTCTCCCTTGCAAAGCTTGGAATTGAAACCTTTCCCTTTAGAAATATTCCAAATGTGGGAATAAATCTTCCTAATGATAGACTGTGGGCTTACAACAATCTCTCTATGCTTGCAATTGTTTCGAGCAGTCCAAAGAAACCAGGCAATGAGCAGAGGAATGATTAATCTAATATGACCAGGGCAAGTATGGATAGAGGAGGCCTCCAAAGCTTTTAGAATAAGTGTAATATTCTGAGTTTCTAGCCTTTGCACTAGAAATATATGACTGAAATGATGCCATACATGTCTGGAAATGCTGCTTTGCCAAGCCGTAATTTAAGATATTTTGATTTGTGGAAGTTTTCTCATTCGAATAATAGTTCATTATATTTTGATTTATGATGTTCTAAAAACTGTTTTGTCTGATTATTTTGCTAGTGCATATTTTAAGAATCTTTGGGGAAGCGCATTTAAATAGTAGGTATGGATTTAGATGGGGACGCCTTAATATTTGTTTAAGATAGGATTTGGAGTTAGCTATTTATATATTATCTTGGTTATTGTTTTCAAGGAAATAATTTTTTATGAATGATGATATTTTTTTTGTTCAATTATTTGACTTAAATTTCAGGTATTTGGTCTGAATTTTTAGTAATAGAGGCTTAGAAGTTGTTGGAGCAACCTTACAAGTTTTGTCTTAATACACTTTCGGTCTCAGATTTCGGTTCGTAGTCTTTTAATCTCTTAATCGTTTTTCATTCCATGTCTATTCATATTAAGCAAATACAATAATCTTAATTTCAATAATCTCAATATTTGTATTCCATCCAACATAATAAAAGAATAGGTTATTGAAATTCCAATTATATTGCTTATCTATTCTATTACCTTTCAATTCTAAGCCCAGTAAAGATTTATATAGATCAGGTATAAAAGATTGGAAACTGAAATGGAGATTTTCCTTAAAAAAAAAAAAAAGGTACCACTAGTAAAGTGGTAACTTTAAATATTTCTCATACTAAATAAAAAAATCTAGAATAATTGGATGTTTATTTACCTAGCTTTGGCAAATTTTGTAGTTTATTCCTTAATTGTTTTTTTTTTTTGTCATGTTTTTTTTTTTTTTTTTTTTAAACGTCTTAATGACGGGGGGTTTGGCGTGGACCCCTACCTGTTTATTCCAGATAAAAATGAAGAAAGTTTA
>JAWZTD010050890.1:0-10865 GCA_035221335.1 Echites panduratus | reverse complement strand
GCAATGTGGGGCTGCGGCGTAGGAGGAGGAGATGCGCTGGGCCATGGAAGGAAGAAGAGAGAAAGAGGGTAGAAGAAGAGAGAGAGAGAGGGAAGAAGGAAAAGGGTGGAGGTGTATTTAGTATTTTAAAGGGTTTTAGAAGATTAGATATTTTAGTAATTTAGAGGGATATATTTAATAATTTTTAGGGGGTGTATTTAACATTGGGGGGCACTTAACGATTTTGAAGGTGTAAATATCCGCACCCTAATTGAAATAATGGATACCTAACTTCTTGAAATTCAACAATATCATGAAAGTTTTCTTTTATGCTAAATTGTTGTAATGAGCAATCTTTTTAAATCTTGACTGGACATCAAATCAGACATAAAAGGAGGATTAAGATGGGATGTTGATTTTGTTCAATCAATTTTTTACATTTTTTATTTTTTAGTATTTCTTTTTCTTATAAATTAAATAATATAGTATAAAAAATTTTATATTTATTTTATAAGGAGAACAAATGTTATGGTATTTACTTGATTATAAAAATAATATTTCTGTTATGTGAAAGAAAACTATAGATAAATAAAATCTCAAATTAATAGAAGTGGGGTAAATTTAGATTAAAAAACAAGATATTTTTTATATCAAAACAATATAATGCGTAAATGAATATTTGGTGAGAAAGGTAAAAAAATATTTTTATTTTTTAGCCACAAGACCTAGGTTTGACTCTCAACTTTCGCAAATTTTATGGGTGTTGACCTTTTTGGATCGCGTTGCTTCAATCTAGTTTTGATTGATTTGAGTTGGTCAAACCCTAGTTTTTGATCAAATACAATGCATACTAATTATATGAGTGGGAATTCCCAAATTTAACCACTTGGACAAAAATATTTTAATTTACCCGATTTGTCAAATCATTTCAATTCTACCCAAATAGAACATTACATTTTCATTACATACCTAAATTGAACTTTTAAGAATTTTAGAGTTCATTGTAAAATTTATAACAATGTTGAAAAGCAAAATGACATTTGTGCTCTCCAAACAAATTCAGCCACAAAATTGAATGAGAATCGATACAACTTGAACCTTAAAACCCTACTAGAATTGAAACAGGCCTGCACCAACCAAAATGACACACCCCATCACTTTTCACCATTACCATTGCTCATCAGTTCAGAGAACTTTCCAGCCATCGGTACAATGTCAACAGAGCCTAACATTTCGTTGCTATAGGTAGGTTCTCATGACTTTCATAGTTTCGACATAAACTTGTTTCTTATGGGTTCTCTTCACTGTTATAGTTGCCATCCTATATCCATCACTGTTTTGTCAACTTAGCTTGTTCTCTTAAGTGCCATACTTCTATGTTTCTTTTAAATTTCACTTTGAACTCTAATTTTTGCTACAATATTTGAATGAGTATTCATTGTTAAGCCATTTTAGCTGAGTAATTGGCAAAAAAAATAGTGTGGACGACATTGAAATGACCCTGAATGCTAGTGGGAATGATGAAAATGGAATGTCAAAATCAATGTTTTCAGAATTGGATCTGTAATCGAAATAGAAAAATTAGTGGTTTACGGTTCATTGATTCAATCTTAATTGAACTAGTTAATTTAATAATTTAAAATTTTTATTTTAGATGTTAAAATATATTGAAATTATTGTGATTTATTATGTTATTTATTCATTAAGGATAGATTAGTTTTTTTTATATTATTACTTGTTTAGGTTATTTATATAATCTTTTCTTTATAATGTGAAACAATATACGTTATCAATAAAATCATAATTTTTCTGATTCAACAAATATTTTAATATTAAGATAGTTTAAAATGGTATAAGAACATATTTTTATGGAATAAAATTTAATATCAAGCACATATTTAAAAATTTTGGTCTAGGTGATCGATGAAGATTGAAGGATATCTATGTGTGGGTGCTTGGGAATTAAAGAATCAGATAAGAAAATTGAGTGATTTATGTTAAAATTAGGGAAATAAGGAGAAAATTTTGTTTAAATTTTCAATTAGAAGTCTATAGTTTTCAATATCTTCACTTTGATTAAATCTTTTTTTTAGAAAATAGATCGTTCCAACGATGGATCGACCGGTCCAAACCAAACTGCACCATAGAGAACGGTTTTTTTGGCATTCAATTTTTTGATCCAAATCGAATTGGAGAATTAACCAATTCCCGGTTTGTTCAGTCTTATGGTTTGGCCAGAATAACACTGATCGAAATGACCTTCACAAGGTCAAACAGATCCAGTTGGGTCATAATGACCTTTTAATTACTTTTTCATTTTAATTATTATTCCTAGGTCAAAATTATCCTGTATAGTGTCAAAATGACCATTTAATATGTTGAAATGATCCAATAGGATAGAAATGACCCTTTAATATCCTTTTACATTTTAATAATTCATTTAAAAATTTTGTATGCATTTTGAAAAACAAAAAATATTCACGTTGTTGGTGCCATGCAGGTTTGGTCTGACGCAGGCTACCACAATTCCTCCTATTATTTGGCACTAGGCAGGTGGCCGGCCTTTCCGGGATGCCATTAGTTTGCAACTAAAATGTCCTCCATTTTGGCCAAGGCAAGGCTCCAATATGGTTGGCATCTGATTGTCTTTCTCCTACTTGGTTTCTTCACTCTTTTGGTGCCATTTCATTAACCTTTCATGTGGGTTTGAATTTCTTTCATCTTGGTTGCATTCTTGATATGAAATGGAGCTTTCCAACCCTTACTTTGATGATACATTCCAATGCTTTAATGAAACTTGATTTTCATTAAACTTACTCTCATAAGACGTAATCTTCAAATCAAATCGTTCTTCATGCTTAAACACGAATGTCTTCAAGCCTTCTTCATACTTAAAATGTTGATCTTTTGAAACCTCATTCCTTCCTTGACTCCTATCATTCCTTCTTTGAAAGATTTGTCCTCAAATCTCCATAGCTTGTCATATAAACTTTATCTTTGTAAGCAAACTTCCAAATTGTTTTAGTCAAAGCTCTTTGGACTCCGTCATTCACCCTCACTTCAAAGAGATTCGTGCTCGAATCTTCAATTCCTACATTGAGAAAAGAACAATTACTATTATTGATTAAAAACATAAGAACCATACTTACCACTTGTGCCCAAGCTATCCAAGCCTTGATAAATGTAGGTCTTCAAAGAAGTCATCACACAAAAAGATCCAACCATTCCCTTCTTACAAAGTGGTGGTCTTTCTTTTGATTGATATGTATTTCTCCTTTTCTACAAGAAGCTCATCAACAACAATAATTGAATCAAGGAATACTATCCCATGCAAGCTCAAAAGATGTATAATTCTTTCAACCATGACTCCAATTGGTCTATTACTTCAATATGCATTGAACAAAAGAATTTCAAAACTAGAATTCATGCATGTTAAGCTCCAAAACTTCACAATTCTTGCAATCAAGTCACAAATCGTAAATCCCGTTAGTCTATGACCCCATAAATCATGGAATAAAAGAACATTAAATCTAGAATTTTTACACATTAAGAGCAAGAAACACTTCTTTCCCAAAGTTCTTACTAGTCTTATATCAAAATTATAAAACATATGTATAGGATTAACAATAAGAAAAATCACATATGCTAGATTCCAATTTTTCATCAAGATGGACAGCATTGTACTCATTAATGAACAAGAAAGTTCCAAAAATCTCAGCAATTCTCTATTATTATCACAATACGATCCATATCATTATGTAGTTCCACCAAACATGCCACATAGAGATTAAGCAATTAATCATCATATTGTTCTCTTCAACAAATGAATCTTCAATCTCATTAAAGAATAATTTATCATCATGAAACACCTTTTCATAAGATTTCATTAGGCATTCTCAAACAATCATAGGTGCTTTCTTTATGCGTAGTCCTAACACATGCTTCCTAAACAATACATTCAAAGGTTTAGGATTAACATATCTCACACACTTCATATCCTGATCCTAAGATTCAACAACTTCAAGAATTTATCATGTTTTGGACATTCAAGACCATAAGCTTTGAATATGAAAATCACCAAAAGATAAAAAGTACAAGCATTCATGTCTATATTAAATTCATGAAGTTCTTCCTCGAAAGACAAATTCTCAGTATGACATGCTTCATCATCAAATCTCAACAAAGAATGATACTTTAATTGTATAGAATCTTTCCCTCTACTCATAATGAAGACATTTCAAGCAAGATAATCAATGATTTAGAATCCTTCAAGAATATGCACGTTATACCATAATGATACCAATTGTCATCAAGAATGGCAGCATCAAATATCCATAACAATCGATCATACAAAATAAACCTAGAAATTCTTCTCATATAAGTAACAAGGATGTGTTTCCAAAAGAATTTCAAGTCATTCAAAAGAAATGAATGTGTACCTGAAGTAATTCCATCAAGATCAACCATGAAGAAGTCATACATAGAATCCATAGGCATCAACAAAGCATCCCCTTCAAGTAAAAGTTCAACATGACTATACGATTGAACATATTCCACTTGTCTTGATTCATTAAGCACACAAAATCTTGTTCACATCACATAACTTGGGCAATTGTGCTTACTATAGAATTTCTATATTTGTATATATCTTGATATATATATATATATATATATATGTATTACTAAATTAATAAAAAACTAGTTCTTGTCTTAATAGATGATCTCTTTCGTTTCAAAATAGGTATCGTTTGAGGTTGCATAATAATAACAATGATAATTGTTGCTTTAGTAATAAATATTTATTTCATATTCAAATAATTCTTACATTTAATAAAACTCATATTTGTTCATTCATAAAAGAGTAAACTTGAATAGAGTTCTTATTAAATACTCCTCAAGAAATAAAGAGTGACAAAAAAATCCTCCTTAAACAATGGGAGTCATCCATAAGGAAACAAAAATCATTAGTTAGAATGACAAATTTAGTCAATATAAATCTTTAAATATTGTATTAAAACTCTAGAGTTTTATCATTTTTTATTTGATCCACTATTTTACATCTTAAATTATAAAATATTACTAAAATTAAAAATTATCTATCTGTTTTTTATTTATTTAAAATATTTTTTGAATAAATACATAACTTGTGAATCATCATTACTTATCATAAAACAACTACATTATACATGACTAGTAAATATATATATATATATATATATATAAACTAACAGACAAATTGTTAATTCATTTTACTATTCATTGGAAGTTAATAAAATTCTTATCTGCATCCTATTAGAAATACATTATCTAAAGAATGGCTCAAAGACATTGTTGATACCTTACGCTAACACGAACATGAATGATCTCTTTATTGAAATGATTTTAATCTACCCTAACAATAGTCTGTAAATGATGTGTATTCTAGAATGTTGAAAAATTGAATTTGTATTCTTAATTTAAATATTACAACTCTATAGTGAAAGAATACACTTTTAGAGTACGTTCTTCTAAATAAAATAAATAAAAGAATTAATGTTAGATAAAACACTAAACAAAAAAAGAAATGTTAATAAATAAAAATAAAATGCTTATCTAATTTAATTAATTTAAAGATTAGATATGAGAAAGAAAAAATCAGTTATAAATTAATATTTAAATATTATGTTTAATATCTAAATATGATTAGGGTTATATATTATAGTACTTCCCCCTTTGATTTTCATTTTCCCAATCTCATTTTCAAACTCTCCCTCAATCTTTATAAGACTTCTAACATTTTTTACTTTTTCAGACATCAAACACTTTTATCGCTTTTTCCTTCTCTCCATAATATGTTCTTCCACAAATATAAGTGTCGGTCCATCCAGGAGAGAGAAAAGAAGCCTAAAGATATATTATCTGAACACAACATCTCTCTCTACTTCACTCTTCCAAAAAACCCCTAAATTCTCACATCCATATTGGATGTTTAGCTATGGCAAGAATATGAAGCTCATCCTTCCCTTCCACTTGCTTTTATCATGTTTGGTGCACAGTTGATTATTGTTGAACATTCAAAAATCTTCTACTCATATGAAAAGGATCTGGATTGGTTTCTCACTCTCCACCATTGATGAAAGATATCCTTTGGAAATCCTTTCTGCCTTTAGCTACTTCAGCATTGGTTATCCTCAGTCCTAGCCCTGGTAAGTTTTTTCCTTCTCTTTTGCTTTGATTGTTGGTTGCTTTTTTTTGTGGCATTTAGTTTAACTCTATTATACTACTTGTACTTGATTATTGGTTTCCATGGTAGGGTTTCTTTCATTTGTAATGGGAATCAATATTTCTTGGAAATAAAAACTATGAAGGTTTAATGTCCAATTAATTTTAGTCACCAGGATTGAATTATTATGAACATGGAAAAATTTTATGGTATTCAAATTCAATGCAATACTAGTTGCTGAAAATACAAGTTTACAATACACTTCTGAAAATTCTAGTGATTGACAAATTACAAAATGCACAAGCTAAAAAGTCCCTTTTAAAGAAGAAGAAAGAAATTAAAAAAATCATGTTATGTATACATAACAATAGTTGAGCCTTTTTTCATTAATTGTGGTGGTTGCTTCAACAAGTCTAGCTTAACACAAACTCTTGCCATGCTAGGTCGAGTTATGTTGGCTGTTGGTGCATCAAGTTGTAAGGGGTTACCCACAACAGTTGCGAAGGAGTAAGGAATTTCTCAAAGGAAAAGATGAATTGGTAGATCATGAAAATTTATCTATACGGGGACAATTGAGGACAATATTGGAGACCATTTGAGTATGTGCATAGGTATGCCATTTAAGCTCCAAACTCTTTTCGTCCAAAGGCGACAGAAATCGTCTTCCATAGAAACCCGTATGAGGATATGCCTTGTGTCAAGCAAGCCAATAGAGAAAAAACCTTTTAGACCAATTGTTTTGAAATCCATCCTTATGACCTCAATTGGCAGTTTGCAGTGTGAAAATTTGCCAGTGAGGGTGTGTTTGAATAGAAGAGCCAGGTGTTCAATCTCTTCCTTGGAGAAGAAGAATCCTCGCTCTCCTTTGTGTTGTGCAAGCTATTTCAGAGAGAGAGAGTTGCTATAGAATTCTGTTTGGTGAAGAGTGAGGAGAATGAATTTTTGCCCCAATTAAGTGTTGGAGCCACCTCCACCTACAGCTGAGCCACCACGTCTTATTGGAAAATCAAGGCAATGAAAGTTGGAATGATTGTTTGAGTCAAAAGTTAGTGCTGTTGCCATTAATGTTTGCCAACCAAAATTTTTTTGAAAGTCAAAAGTGTGGCCCTTAAAATGGTTCCTAAAGTCCTATTAACTACCTCGGTTTGTCCATTCATTCAGGGATGACACGTGGCAGAAAAACAACTCGTACCTAATCTTCCCCATAACACCTTCAAAAAAATAACATAGAAATTGGTATCCCTATCACTAACAATGGTTCTAATGATGCTATGAAGTCTAACTACTTTTGTGAAAAAAAAAATTGCCACATTGGTAGCATCATCCACCTTAGAGCATGTAATGAAAAGAGCAATTTTTAAAAGCCTATCCTCTACCACAAGAATGGAATCCTTTGCCCCTCCTAGTCCTAGGTAATCCTAGTTCAAAATCCATGGATACATCTTCCCAAGGAGCATTAGGAATAGGTAAAGGCATGTAGAAACTATGTGGTTTTAGACTTGGAATTTTTACAAGCAATGCAAGTCTCACAAACTCTAATTATATCTCTTTTCATATGTGGCCAATAAAAATGTGGGCTCAAAACAACTAAGGTCTTAGTTATGCTAAAATCTTCCCATTAATCCACCACCATGGCTTTCAATCATATGAAGTTTTCTCAAGGAACACTTAGGGATGCACAACTTATCTTCACTAACATCAAGCAAATAAATTTATCATCAGATCCCTTTCCCCAAGCCGGAAACATAATTTTGAACCCTCCATCTTCTTTGTACATTTCTTTCAAATATTCAAAGCTTAAGAATAGAGCACCAAGGGTAGTAAGTAAAACATACCTTTGCAAAAGTGCATCTGCTACCACCTTCTCTTTTCCTTGCTTATACATGATAACATAGGGAAACATCTCAATGTACTCCACCTATTTGGCATGTCTTTTGCTTAACTTTAGCTGCTCCTTTTGATGCTTCAATGATTCATGATCCATAACAAACTCAACTGGCCAAAGGTAGTGTTGCAAATGCTCCAAGGACCTGACCAAAGTAAAAAGTTCTTTGTCACTTGAAAGGATTGTTCTTGTTCGTTACCCATCTAAATTTTACCCTCACCTTAATGATTTCCTTAATTGGGATGCATTAGTATTGAAATTAGGCACAAGCCTTAGATATAAGGATGCCAACCCATGGAAACTTCTTACCTCACTAGCACTTTTAGGTGTAGGCCATTCTTAGATTCCTTTGATCTTCTCTTCATCCATATGAATACCATTAGAAGTAACAATGTAACCAAAAGAAGTGACTTGAGGTAAACAAAAATAACACCTTTTCAAATTAGCAAACAATCGTTCCTTAATAAGTATTTCAAATACAACCCTCAAATGTTCAACATGTGCAGTTATGCCCTTGCTATACACTACGATATCATCAAAATTGACCACTACAAATTTACCTATACATTCTCTGAACATGATTCATTAATCTCATTAATGTACTTCGTGCGTTTGTAAGTCAAAAAGGCATCATTAACCATTCATACAAGCCATTTTTAGTTTTCAAAGCTGTTTTCCACTTATCTCGTTCTTTCGTTCTAATTTGATGGTATCGGCTTTTCAAATTTATCTCGGTAAAACATTCACTCCCACTTAACTCATCTAGCATATCATCAAGCCTAGGTATGGGAAAGAAATATTTTACAATGATTTTATTGATGGATCGGCAATCCTTACACATTCTCCAAGTCCCATCTTTCTTTGGTACAAGTAACACGGGGACCGCACATGGACTTAAGCTCTCTCATAAAGGCTGCCTGGCACCGGACAAATTTTGCAAGCACCAAACATTTTGGCTATTGGAGAGCCATACAACTACTAGAAGAATAGTGCATCTTGAAGGAATTTGATCTGGCTCCGAAGGCCTAATTTTCACCATTTACTTCTCAATCGTCCAACCTTCTTGCAGCTTCCATTTCCATGCTTTCTTGGCATGATTATGGCATGACTTGAGCTCCTTCTAAGCTTCCAAAAGCATGGCATTCAACCCTCTTTTGTTAATATATTATTCGTGAAGCTTTACGGTTTTTCCAAGTATGGTTCTAAGTTCAAGTTTGATGCACAATGTTGTCTTTCTTTCTTATTCAAACTTGAATAATTAAGCCTGCAAGCCTTTAATCTTCCTCGAATGTAATATCTAGAATAAATCCCCTTAATGGTATCGAATTATCTTCATTCAAAGTTTGGATCGTTCCTAGGAACACATCACTTATGGTACCCCTGGTGTCCACAACCTTAGGCTTATTTGATTCGGCTGTGGGAGATGTTTTTGCCACTCCTTGTTCCCTCGCCGACCATGGAGTTGTAGCTTTGGAAGTTGAATTGCCATAACTTGATGCACCAAATGGCTTTCTGTAGTGTGTCCTCTAGTTCTTGACTTGCTTCTCAATATTTATGGCTTTTTCCACCATCTCTTCATGTCCTCATATTGTTTCAATTCTAACATTTCCCCAATTTCCTTGTTTAAGAGATGCAACAATTGTGCCATGGTAGCTTCAAGTTCCTCTCCAACAAGGTTGCTTCTAATCATTGCTGTTTCCATTTCTTTATAATAGTCATCTAGACTCTTCGTCCCTTGTGTGAGAGTTTGTAACTTGTGATGAAGGTATCTTTGGAAGTGTTTTAACACAAACCTCTTCCTCAATTGTCTCTTTGGTGGTGCCTCTTGCCTTCTTTTTGCTATCACCAAGTGATACCACCAAATAAAGGCATAGTCCTTGAACCCTATAATGGCTAGCTTGAGCTTCTTCTTCTCCGAGAATTCATGGCATTCATAAATGGAGTCAACTCTTCTTTTCCAATCAATTTAGGCATTAGGATCATCGCCACCATAGAAGAGAGATAATGTCAATTTGATAATGTTCTTGTCATTACATCATCTTCCCTTCTCTACCTTCTGATTCTATCATCCTCTAGTTCATTATTGTAATCCCCAAAGTGGATCTCTTCCTCACCATATTGGTTATGCATGTTTCTCTTTCTTGTTTTCTCCTTTGGTCGGTTGCCTCTTCCCCTTTCTCGTAGAAGTTGAGAATTTCTCACCTAATTTTGGGTTGGGGTTAACAAGTTCCTTCCCATGTCATTGATGCTATTGCGAAGTTCTTTGGCCATTCTATCCAACCTTTCCATAAATGTGGAAATTTGTGTTTAGTCCACTCCCATATTGGAAGCTTGGGTAGAAGGTGTTGCTTCCCAACTCATGATGTCTCAACGATGAAGTCCTCACTTACTCAAGTGTATATCACTCAAATTATGGCTTTTTTGCAACTCAGGGAAGCTCTCCACTCTTGCCTTTTACCTCTGAACTCTTCTTTAAGTTTTTATTGGATTCACTAATACAAATGCAAATCACCTAGTCAAGGATACTAAGTAATCAAACAAATTCAAGCTAAAGGATAATAAGAATTCACAATTAAGAATCAAAGAGTTTAAGATAGGCCAAACTATTCAAGACAAGTGATAGCATTATATGAATCAAAGAAATAAGCAATATGGAAGTTTTTCAAATTCCTAGAGGTCAAGAAATGTGATGAATTCCTTTTTTTTTGTAATTTCCAGTTGATTTCTCAAAGTGTCCACAAATATCAATCAATGTGTTCACTAATCAACCTTTAATCAAGTATTTGAACAATATTCCCT
>JAWZTD010050849.1:0-10867 GCA_035221335.1 Echites panduratus | reverse complement strand
AAGTTAAGTTGTTCTTCCTTCTCTTGGAGATATGTAACCAAATCTTTCCTCATCTTGGTTGCTCATCCCCTTGTGATTGGGTCATGAGGTATTGATGATGCTAGGTCTACATCAAAGACATAATTGACACAGTAACAAGACTGTCTACAAATGCTATTTTTGAACTGAAGCTTGATTTGTCTCTCTCTGAAGAAAAGATTAAACCGTCTAATGAATGTCCCCCTACTCTTGAAATGAAGCCTTTGCTAGCACACCTTAAATACACTTATTTGGGAAAAGCAAATTCATAGCCAGTTATAGTTTCTAATAATTTGACTAATGACCAAGAAGGCAAATTAGTCAAAGTACTTAGAAATAATGTAACTGCAATTGGTTGGACATTGGTTGACATAAAAGGAATTACTCCATCTACATGTATGCATACAATTTTGTTAGACGATGAGGCTAAACCTAGCGGGGAAGCACAAAGAAGGCTAATTCCACCTATGCTAGAAGTTGTCAAGAAAGAAGTTTTGAAGCTTCTTGATGCAGGAATTATTTATCCAATAACTGATTCTCAATGGCTAAGTCCTATCCATGTAGTTCCTAAGAAATCTGGAATAACTATTATTGAGAATGATGAAGGAGACAAGGTACTTACTAGAGTGCATAGTGGATGGTGAGTTTGCATTGATTACAGAAAATTAAATGCATCCACTATGAAGGATCACTTTCCCCTCCCCTTTGTTGATCAAATGTTAGAACGTCTAACAGGTAAATCTCATTATTGTTTTCTTGTTTTTGGGGATATTTGTAGATTGCAATTACCTCATGGATCAGGCTATAACCACATTTACAATTCCATTTGGAACTTTTGCATATAGAATTAGTCCATTTGGATTATGCAATTCACCTGCTACTTTTCAAAGATGCTTGATGTCTATTTCTCTGATTATCTAACTATATCATTGAGGTTTTCATGGATGATTTTACTGGTTATGGAGATACTTTTGATGCATGTTTGGAAAAAATAGACCTCACTCTTAAAAGATCAGTAGAATCTAACCTTGTGTTGAATTTTGAGAAGTGTCACTTTATGGTGGAGCAAGGCATTGTTTTAGGTCATTGTGATTTCAGAAAAGGCTTGAAGTTGACAAAGCAAAGATGGATGTAATTAAATCACTTCCTTTCCCATCAAATTTGAAAGAGGTAAGAGGTTTTTTAGATCATGCTAGTTTCTCATTGTGTTTTCTTCTTCAAAAAGATGTACGCTTTGAATTCAATGATGCTTGTAAGAATGATTTTCATGCCTTAAAAGATAGTTTAATTTTTGCACCTCTTATTCAAGCTCCTAACTAGAATTTTCCTTTTGAGCTAAAGTGCGAGGTAAGTGATAAGGTAGTTGGAGCTGTTTTAGGACAAAAAGGAATGGTAAGGTGCAATATGTGATCTACTATGCATCAAGGATAATGGACATTGCTCAATGCAAATTACACTACTATGGAGAAAGAGCTATTTGCTATTGGTTTTGCATTATAAAAGTTTTGTTCTTATTTGTTGAGTACCAAAATAATAATTTTTTCTAATCATGCAGCTCTTAGGTACCTACTTAAGAAGAAGGAATCTAAACACAGGATCTTACTCTAGATATTGTTGCTTCAAGAGTTTGACATTAAGATCAGAGATAAGAAGGGAACTGAACATTTTGTTGCTAACCATCTTAGCAAGCTAACCTATAATGGGGAATTATTTCTTATCTTCGAACTTTTTCCTAAAGAGCATTTATATAAATTCCATGGTTTTCTTAATTGGTATGCTAACATGGTAAAATATATTGTTACTATGGAACAACCATCCAAATTTTCTAGAGCAAATGATAGGACTAAGAATGATTCCAAATACTATTTACGGGATGACCCCTACTTTCTCAAAATTTGCTCTGATAATGTGATTCTACATTGTGTGCTTGATAATGAAATTGCATCTATTTTAGCATTTTGGTCCTAAAAGACTACCCTTAAGTTTTGGAATGTGGTTTCTATTGGCTTAATTTGAATAAAGAAGCATATTTGTATGTGAAAGCATGTAATGAATGCCAAAGAGTAGGAACCGTATCTAGGAGAGATGAAATGCCCTTATCTAATGTTCTTACAAGTGAAATATTTGATTTATGGGGAATAGACATCATGGGACCGTTTTCCAGCTTCCTTTGGTAATCTTTACATCTTACTTGCAGTTGATTATGTATCTTATAGGTTGAAGCTAAGGCTACAAGAACTAATGGTGCTAAAGTTGTGGTTGATTTCATTAAGGATAATATTTTTAACATATTTGGCATCCCAAGGATAATAATAAGTGATAGAGGAACTCTTTTTTGCAATAGGATTGTTGAAACTTTGTTTAAAAGTTATCATGTCCAACACAGAGTTTCCACTACATTTTATCCACAGACTAATGGTCAAGCTGAAGTTTCTAATAGAGAAATTAAATCCATTTTGGAAAAAGTTGTCAACCCAAATAGAAAAGATAGGAGCTCTCATCTGGGTGATGCTCTTTGGGCTTATAGAACTGAATTCAAAACACCAATTGACATGCCTCCCTATAGGTTGGTTTATGGTAAATCTTGTCATCTTCCCATGGAATACATAAAGCATACTGAGCTATAAGGCAATGCAACTTTGATTTTCCTAATGCCTTGCAACATATTAAGGACTTTAAGATATAAGGAATGATGCTTATGCTAATGCCTCCATTTTTAAAGATAAACAAGAAAAAATTATCATGATAAGTTCTTGTCAAGTAAAAAGTTCTTTGTTGGTCAAAAGGCATTGCTTTACATGTCTAGACTTAAAACTATTTCCAAGCAAGTTAATGTCAAGATGGATTGGTTCATTCATTGTGACTGATATCTTACCTGATGATGCAATTGAAGTTCATAGTTTTGAAACTGGAAAGATACTCAAGGTAATTGCACATCTTCTCAAACCATTTTATTAAGGTTTTGAACCACATAACACTGATGTTATGCACCTTGAAATTCCATCCTACAAAGCACCATAAGTAGAAGAAGAACGTCGGGGGCAAATGACGTTAACCAAGGGCGCTTTTGGGAAGCAACCCAAGAAGAGTTTCTTATTTTAATTTTAGCATTAAATAGTTTATTTTATTTTCTTTATCTATTAGAATGTGTTTAGAAAATAACTTATTTCACATTTTATATTAAATTGACCGAAAGGCAGTAAACTGTTCGATTCTGCACCACAGCCTGCACATGACCATTCCATACAGCGCTGAACATAGCACCAAATGCTTATCTGGACCCTTTCTGTCCCAAACATTATTTTTTCCCAAGCACCATTCGGAGCCGTACCACTCCTTTTCTTGACTAAATCCTCTAGCTTGACTTCTTTATTTTAAAGCCTTTTTCTTCCTTTCGATCAACCAAAAGCAATTTCCCCTTCCTCTCTTTCATTTTTCTCTCTACTTCCTTCTCTCTATAACCAAAACCCATATTCTCTTCTCCATTTTGCTTCACCCATTTTTCTAAATTTCCCGTTTCCTAAACCCAATTCTTTCACCTTCCATCTCTTTCCCTATAAATCTACATCTTATCTCTCTTTCTAAACTTTCTTCATACCTACATTTTTACCCAACCAAAATTCAACTTTGGAGGTTCTACAAGTTGTAAAATCTTGGCAAGAAAGTGTCATACATTCGTTCTTTTACATTCATTTTGGTAAATTTTTACTCATTAATTTGTCTCTTGTGGTTGATAGGAGAAGAATGTTTTGCATTAATTGGAGATTTTGTTAGTTGTTTGTTTATTTTGTGTTTAGTATTGTTCCTTATGTTTTAGGGAGTTCTTTTCTTGTGTTAATTTTGCATTGTTCTTGCTACATTTTGTACGCACCCCACATGTTTGATAAAATGCCTATAAGAGAGAAGAGAGTGAGAAGCCATGGGAGAAATGAAGATTCTCCCCCTTCAATGAATTTTGATAGTATCCGTTTCACCTCTTTTGAAAACGAACAATGGTTAGAACAAACAACAAATCACTCTTGGATTTTTGAGCATAGGATGGAGTTCTATTCCTCACCCCCTACACTTTACTATCCCCATTTAGTGGAAGAATATTATGCTAATATGCGTCATAAATCCACTAAAGAATTGACCATAATCGACACAAATGTTAGGGGAATGCATACTCATTTACATGGTGATAATATTGCTCAAATACTTAATATTCCTAACCTAGGTCATTTTCCTGCCCCAAAAAATGATGCACCTGATTCAGATACTAATTTTTCCTTCCCTACTGTATATAATCTTAGCTTGGCTCACTCAATAGTGGGCTAAAATAGAAGACGTGAAGCTTTATTTGTCAAGCACTTGGATGGTCAGAAAGGAGTTTCGGTTTACCTGCTTAATCATAACATTTTTCCCAAAGCTTCATCTCTCAGTGAATTACGTTTTATAGATTTTTATCTACTTTATCTCATGATTCATGGTTTAGATTCTATTGTTGGCATCTCTTTACTTGCAATTTTTGTTCATAACATGCATGAAGTCGTTCAACAACCCCCTAATGTTCATAAGGCTTTTTGTTATGCATGTTTTCTCACTTCTTTACTCCAAGCTTTTGGACTTCCACTTGATGAGTTTGCAGGTCTCCGACCCAAGGCTATTATCACACCTACCAGTATGCATAAGATCAGCTATATGGTGGTGCGGATGGGGTTTGGTGATATGAACTGCACAACTTAGTGCACGATCAAGTCCAAGAGGAGGACGAACCAACAGCCATGGATTAGGGAGGTGCTGCAGCTCCTGAGATTTCGTCTACCTCCATTTATACATAATAATACACTTGAGTCAAATCCTTGCAAATCAAGAGGTAATGCAAGCCAACCAAGAGGTAATGAGAGCTAACCAAGACATCATGAAGGCCAACCAAATGGCAATGCAAGCACAATTTGAACAATTTATACTTCAACTCAATGCATATGTTGGCACACTCAATTCTTACTATGGTCGTTTGGAATCCTACTAAGAGTTTCTTTGTGAGCTCTCTCATCATGGATGACTATAACTCTGCCTTTTTCTTTTTAATAATTTTCTTTGTGCTATTGAGGACAATGGCCACTGTAAGTGCGGGGTTGTTGTCTTGTCTTTGCTATTCTTATTGTGTTTCTTCTTATTGTTTGTTGTTCTTTTTCATTTTGCATGTTTTTGTTTTTTGTGGCCAATGATATGATTGATAATTTTTTTTAACTTAGACATAAATTTGTGGAATTTCGTGTATTTCAAATCTCTTGCTTCAAATTCCGAAAATTTTTACCTCAAAATTCACACAACTTTACAAAATAGATGCATGAATACTTGATTTTGAATCTTACTTAACCTCTTAAAAAGAATTTTCTTATAAAAATCTTCATGATACTTTTTATACTAAAGATAAAGGTTGTTCAAAAGAGTTATTTTGATCTTGAATTTCACTTTTAGCCTTATTTTTGAAATTGTCACTCTAGAACTTGTCTTTACACATGCTTGAGGTGAAATATATAGAAATGTGGTTAACTTGGGGATGACATAAGGCCTTCTTTGACTCGTTTGAGCCTTTCTTTGAGCCTACCCTTTTATAGGGGTGTAAACGAGCTGAGTCCGAATGTGCCAAGCTCGAGCTGGGTTCGTTTATATATTTGAAAACTCAACTCGAGCTCTGGCTCTTAAGAGCCTAAACGACTAAGCTTGAGCTCTGCTCAGGATCGTTTAAAAATGTAAAAGAATCAAATCCAAGTTCGAGAGCTCAGGCTCGGCTCGGGCTCGAACTCAAGCACAGCTCATTTAGGCTAGTTTAGGCTCATAAAAGAAAACTAATGAAAAATAAATATCATAATAATTATATTTCAATTAAAATTCAATTACAATAACAATACCTTCAAATCTCTTCAATCTAACTAAAAAAAATATTAACATAAAATCTACTTGACTATTAAATCAAAATCAGGATAAAAAAAATGTAAAACTTAAAAATAAATGTTCAACATATTTCTCCAAGATTTAAATTGACAATTAAAAGATAAACACTAACATGATACAAATAGATTAGGCAACTAGTAAACCATTTTCCTTCTTTGGACTTGGAAATAAATGAGGATTCGCTCACATGAATGAATATGATTCTCAAATGCCTGCCTGAATGATATCATCATTTCATCTCTAAAGCAAAGTACATTAGACTTGGATTACGAAATAAAACTGCCCAAGTTGTACCCTTGAGGCTAAAAACAGCAAGATGTGGTTCCTACAAAATTGAAAGCACATCACATTTTAGCATTAAATTTCCAGTTATATGAAAAGGCAAAATTTCCAGACTTCCAGTCAACAGCAAGTATTAAAGAAATAACTAGAGAATGATTATAATTCAAAATTTTGAGCAGTTTTTTATTCTTGCCACAAATCGCTTTCAGGACCTGGTCAGGAATCCTGCTTTGCTCTAAGATATTTCCAAAACCCATATGGAGAGATATGTTTTGAAACTCTCGAAAACCCATTGAATACCAAGTTTTGGTGTCTGTTTGCAAAATGGCAGCTTCTTTGCTAACTATATTCTTCTCCTTCCTTGCATTGTGGCTTTATAACTCAACTGTTTTCACCAACTTGTGCAACTTTTTTTATTTTAAATAAAAAAAAAATGACCTCTATACCTTTTCCTTGCATTCCTCTATACTGATAATTACTGAAGGGTGAGTAATGAAGGTGAATAGAGGATGCAAGAAGAATTTTTGAAAAAAAAATTGAAAAAGAAAGGAGTTTGAAAAAAAGGAAAAGAAAAGAAAAGAAAGGGGGCGATGCTCTAAAGAGAACAATAAAGGAGTTGGTGAAAAGAACGAGAATGATGATTCATTTTTTAAAATATTAATGATATGAGTTATGGCCTTTACTTTAAAATTTTTATATTCTCTCATATGATAAATTTTGCTATCCTTATCCTTCGTTTGTAGTCAATTCCAAAAGCTTAACATTACAAGTCAAAAGTCCTATTTGATCCAAGTGAGAAGTGTTTCTGTCATTCGCGGAGAGTGTGTGCATTGACAAGCATATGGTTGTGATTTATTTCTTTTTAAGGTTACTTGTTTTATTCTTTGATTGAGAAAACTTAATTGTTGTGATCTTATCTTTGGTAAACTTTAAATTGCTAAAACTTGAAGATTTAAAAATTTTTTATGTTATGTTGGATGATGAATTAAGTCTTTTATGTTTAAATCATGTAAAGTTGTCACACACTTGATGAACATATTTTTATGGGATTTGTGGTTTGATAAAAAAGGGGATTATGATTTCTTATATAATTGGTTCCATGACTTGTGTTTTGGTTTTGAGATTTCATTATGAGCCTTATGTTCGTTGTTTTGATGTTTGGGGTTGGGGTTATTGGCTTGGGCACAAGCAAAAGTCTAAGTGTGTTGGAATGATTTTTGCATATTTAAACTAAGTTTGTGTCACTTTTTATATCATTAATTTAAATAACTTAGCTTAATTATGCTATTTATGATGAGTTTTACTTCCCTAGACTTGATTTTTGTTTGTAGGTATATATTGGATAAATAGCTTTGGAAAAATTGAAGTTTGGTGCGCAAATGACAAAATGGCACTTGCGAGTGTGAAACGGCAAGCAACAGTAAGCTATCCAGCTCCGGACTGACCGCCGGACCGGATAGCTACTGGAAAAGCACCAATTTTTTGAATGCATGTCCAGGCCATCCGGCGCCTGACACCTCCTAGTAGGCGTCGCATAGAAGTGGACTTCTTATAAAGGAGTCTTAACCTCCTGTAAATCGAGCTCTTCTTATAAGTTTTAGACACAACTCAAGATTGATTACTAGAAGAGTTACGAAGACAAAAAGATTATTTTCCTCATGACAAATTCCTTTTATCTTTTTTTTTTGGTTTATTAAAAATATCTTGTGAGTAGTTTTCTTTTGTTAACAAGAATATGAAGTAAGTTTGATGAGTAAACAGGAAAAACCGATAGACTTAATTTAAATACCCAACAACCCGATCTAATGAGTAAAAGGTCCAACTTGGATTACACTTGGGTCCAGACCTACGAATGTCTATTAACACACCAAAATACACCTCATGAAGGTCTTAACAACTAGTCTATGACCCCTGTTCATTTCAATAAACTCCACGACCACCAAGTATGGAACTATGACAGAGGTGATGGTCATGAAGGATCTCCTTAAACTCGTTGGACTTAGTACAAGGCCATTATACAACTCAAAATGATGGAGATCAAGGAACTTTGATTGAAACGACTTGGAAACTTGCTGATATGATCCCAAGAAGACACTTGAAAACTTACGAGGATCAACATTTCAAGTATGAAACAAGCATGAAGGCATTGATGATCAACAAAGAAGAACAACATGATATTGGTGCATTATTTAAAGAAGTTATTCTTGAAGATGGTGTGAAAATCAAGGAAATGTTTTAATACCATCAAGGCTCATGATTCTAATGATATCAAGAGGGATTATGTAACTTGAAATATAATCCTAATAGCCTTGGGAAAGTCCTTGAAGAAACATCCAAGAAGGCATGAAGAAATGGAAGCAAAATGATGAAGAATGAACAAGAAAGAAGATTTCTACAGTTGCCACAGTACCCTGCTATAGTGCACTACGTTTTGATGTCTTTCTTGATTTTAACTTTTTTTAAAAGGGTGTTTTATGTCTTTAACACCCCAAGAAGGAATTGTATTATAGATTAGGGTTCCATTACTATAAATATATCGTACCTTGTAAGTTGAAGACATCTTTTGAATAACCTAAAAACACATTTCCTCATTTGAGAGAAAACTTGAAACATCAAAGTGATCTTTTCTGGAGAGTTTCTTCATGAACTAACTAGGGTTCTTGAGAGACTACTTTTAAGGCCTTCTTTCCCTTTAGTTTAGGGTGTAGAAGGTCTTATAAAACTTGTAGATTGGTTAGCGTTTTCCATAAACTTGGTCAATCTATACTACTAAACTTGAATCTTTGATGAATCTTGGGAAATTTGATCCATTTTGAGTTATTCTAAGGATTGAGTAAATGAATTGAGAAACTTCAAACCAACGAATCACATCATTTTGGTATCAGAGTCTTGGTTTTCATCAAGTGGTTTGACTATCTTTTAATTGCATTCTTGTTTTTGTGCTAAAAATCATATTTTTCTTCTTTGAATTCTTGTGATCTTATATGTGTTTGTTTTTGTTCTTTAAATCTATCCTATCTTATCTTTTGTGATCAATTGTTGTGCGAATCTAGCCCAAGGCCAAAAAAATTGCTGATTCAAGGTGTTAAGTGATTGATCTTCCTCTTCTATCTTCATAAAGAAAAACTACAAAAAGAAAGAGTACCAAACTGCCCAAAATTCAGACATAAAAATTGAGCAAAAGAAGAATTTTGAAAATATGGAATTTTTGGAGATTTGGATTGAAAAAACTTGTATGTCTTGATCAATTGATGTTTAGGGAAGATTGTGGATGAAATTTGAAGTTGATATTACTTTGAATTAAGCCAAATTGAGTCTACGAAATTCATTTTGAAGTGAAATTGCAGAAAATTTTTTTGTCACACAATTCTTTGCCTTCAAGGTGTTTGATAGAATGCCTCTTATAAAATTTCTTTGACTCTTTCAATTAATTGATCAAAGCTTTGTTGATTGACCTTATATCTTTGGCATTCTAACCCTTTGATTCTTATTGTTTGGTTACTTTCACTAATTGGTAAGTTTTGTGGGCACTTTTGTATACTTGACTTGAGTGATTGCAAAGCCTTCATTAGAGTCTATTAAGAACCATAAAAAGTTCAAGAGAGGTAAAAGACAAGAGAGCGTGAGTTCATTTGAGTGACAGAAAAAAACCTTCAAAGAGTGTATACATGAGAGTTTGGTGAGGCACAAAAAGTTTTCCAGATTTCTTGTTTGTACATTTTTGTAGGTGAAACATGTATATAACATCATCTCAAGCTAGCTATTCCACACTTTTGGAGAGAATGGAACAATTGTCAAACAACATAAAGAATAATTGGAGAAGGGATTCGAACTCAAAGGTTGAGAGCTTAGAAAGAGTCGTAGATGAACACCAATCTAGACCTTCTAGAACACACTTGCAAATTCAAGAGACACTTCATGAATTGAAGAAAGTTGAAGATAATGAGACAATTCATGAAGGTAATGATCAAAGAAAAACCTTATTTCTTACAAGATGCAAAATGTTTGAGAAAGTATGTAGCTTGATGACTGATCATGAGTGTGAGGTGAACTATGTAAGTCAATATGTGGAGCATAGAATGGAGCTTAAGTGTGAGAGCAATCTAAACCCTTATAAGCTTTGAAAGTTGAATGGGGGCGAAGGGGCTTTGGTTGATAAGCAAGTGAGAATACATTATTCAATTGGGACCTATAGGGATGAGGTGCTTTGGTGATGTTTTTTTCATGCAAGCAACTCATTTGTTACTAGGGAGGCCTTGGCAAATAGGTAGAGGAGCAACATATGATGAATGCCTTAACAAGTACACTTTCAAGAAGGAGGAAGAAGATTAAATCTGAGATCATTGACACCACAAGTAGCCCAAGATGATCAATTGTTGATAAAGCAAATGATTTAAGGTTCTATGCAAAGAACGAAGAGTCTCCAATTGAGAAGAAAGAAGGGTTCTCAAGTGAGGATGACAGAAATGAGTTGAAAAATGAGAGAAAAGAAAAAGAAGAGCTTGGAAAAGAAAATGAGATTCTGAGCAAAAAAGGAATGAGTCACATTGAAAGTGAAGACTTGAATGAAGAAAAGAAGAGCTATAAAAAAGAAAGAGAGAGCTTTCAAGAAAAAGAAAGAGAGAGT
>JAWZTD010050838.1:0-10870 GCA_035221335.1 Echites panduratus | reverse complement strand
ATAAGTACATATTATTATTAATAAATGTATCTAGGATTAATTACTATCTGTGTTCAGACATAAATATATTTATTTTTGTTGTAGATTTTTTTAAAAAAGGAATTTCAAACTCACACAGATTAAAATTTACAAGAAAACAGAGTAGATCGAACTAACGACCTGCGTTATGCAGACTTCACCTTCAAACCATTCGTTCATACCCTATAGTGCATTTTTATTTTAGATTATCTATAGTTGAATGTCTCGTCTTTCAAAATAGAAAATAATTTTAATATAATGTCTTTTTTAAATTTTTCTTAACTTTAGAATTTTTTTTTTTTTTTAGAATTAGGATTTACATTGACATACACAAAAGTCCTACCATTTAAGATAAATTCGTAACTTTATCGAGAATCAAATAAGATTTATAAAGTCAAAATGAGATGTTTAATTTTGAATGATGGAATTATTATATTTCTATTTATACAATTGAAGTATTTCGAGTCTGATTGGATACACTGTCTTTTTGGATAGTGTCATCCAATTCCATAATATGTACATTTAAATTAGAGTTCATTTTTTGCTCAAAAATAAAATTTTTTTTTAGAAATCAAATTAAGTCATCCATCTAAGATGGGATGTATTATTATTATTTTTTTAACAAAAAAATGAAATCCAATTGACATATACATTTTACGTGCTAATGGATAGAGAATGGAGAAAAAAATATTAAAACCAATCACAGCCTTCATCTCTTAAAAGGTTGCAAATGACCAAATATGTTAAGTGATTTTTCGATTTAATTATTGTTATGATCATTAATTATTTTTATTTTTTGAAGGGGATATTTAGTTTGTTTTTCATGACAATCCACATTTTTAGTAGTCAGCTACCACTGTTGAGATGAGACTGTTTGAAGAGTGAGTAAGTATTAAAAAAAAACCCACACATTTTTTTTTTAAGTGGTGTCCTGTCTAAACTCATACGGGTACCTCAATATATCACTAGGAGCCACAAACTAACAAAGACTACAATTTACAATAAAATCGAATCTAATCTAAGACATATAATATGCATCTCCAAATCACTTGATCACATTTTTAATATAGACTAAAAGGAAATATGTGAGCCTATTTATTTATTAATATAATACGAATAAATAAATAAATATATATATATATATATAGTTATATTCTCAAATTTGTGCGTACAACGGAGCCCTGGGAGGTTCCCCGTCTGTAATGAAGATGACAAGATAGTAGTTTGAGATTGTCCGTACGGTTGTGCACTAAAATTTCCTAAGGTTATCGAGTAGACTGCATTGTATGGTACGCGTAGCATAATTTTCAATCTTGTTGTACTCTACTAATTTACGTTCTCTACAATTTGAAGTATACTACTTCCCGATGTATGTACAAGGAATTTGCCATCTTAATAAAAAGTGAGTTCCTTATAATTAAAATTTCATAATTATATATATTTTTTAGAAGTGGATGTTTTCATCTACTCACAAACTTAGGGTGTGTTTGGATACAATATACAAGCACACATTCTCCATCCAGCAAGTAAAGTGCACTTGTCGATTGGAGTTCGTTTTTTATATAAAAATAAAAAAATTTGATTCATCCCATGTTAGATGAATGTTTCAATTCAAATTTTGATCAGATTTTTTATTTTTGAGTGAAAAAAGGACTCCAATCTAAACCTGCATTCTGCGGAATAGAATGACATTATCTAAATTGACTGTATATCCAAACACACCCTTAGACTTTTTATCTCCTTTATTGTAAATATATCTTTTTTTCAATAAACAGGTAAAATCTGTCAAATCAGGCTATATTCTCTAAAAAATAAAATAAAAATGGTCACTCTTTAATCATAATTAAGTGTCTTATTTTGATTAACAAGCATTTTAAGAAAAAAAAATATTTGACTTAGTTCATTTTTTAAATTGACATGTCAATTTTATTAGTAAAATTTTGTTTAATTTAGGAAATTGAACATTCATTTTCGTACAGTTCAAAATGAAGAGTGAGACATTTAATTTCAAACGGATGAAGTATTAAAAACTTGGTTTTTATTTAAAACTACAATCTTATTAATACATAAGAAAATATTAATTAAAATGTAAAAATGTGTAAAAAAAAATATACAAATGATTCACGTTTGTAATAGCATATGTAGCTTATATTTAGAAACAGAGTGTAAAAGTGGCTAATGAAATAAATGATGAATATCAATTATCACCTCTTCCCTTCATTGGGTTCTTTGAGCTAACCATTTTATCAAAAAATAAGGAGGAAACGACATTGCTATTGTATTTCATTATTTCATTTAATATCCTAGCTACATCACAAAATAATACTCTTTTGGCCTCTAATTATAAGTCAATTTACATTTATTTTAATTAGTATGTATTAAGGTAAACTTTTTTTTTCTTGAAATGTTCCTATTAGAAAAAAAAACATTAAGAAAGAATTAAAGTGTATTATATATATATATATATATATGAAGATTGATATTTTTTGTCTCCCACCTTTTTCTATTTTTACAATTTTTGTTCAAGACCTTTTTTTTTTTATCATCCACCTTTTTATTTTGTTAACTCTGATCCATTTTGATTTTTTAAAAATTATTTTGTCCTCAACCTTTTTTTTTTCACCATTAGTCCAAATTTGAAAAAAAATTTCTACAAATTTTTTAACCAATTTGACAGTGACAAAAAGAGAAAATTACTTTTTTTCTCTACCTTATTTACTCTTCTCTTCACTCATCTTCTCCACCCCCACTAGTGCCTCCCGCTGCCCGCAGCCATCTCGCAGGCAAGATGGCTTCGGCCACCTTCGTCGGCGACCCCTACCACCGCCACCTACCTCTCCCTTCTTCGCCGCCTCCTTCTCATTTGGCCACCCGCCCCTACCCAGTGTTTTGTCCATCGTCGCCACCGAACAGCCACTGCCATCTCACTTTTTTTTTTCATTTTCCTACATTTTTTCCGCTACCTATCCCTAACCAAATTTGAATAGAGCCCTAACCCACCAATTCTTTTCTTGATTTCTAGCCTTTTTCACCTTCTTTTCCCATTTTGGTCCCTACACCACCATCTTCAGCCACTTCTGTCGTCGTTACAGAGCTTGAGCAAATTGTTAGGATAGAGTCTAGTGCTGATTTGGTGGCCAGTGCTACTACAATGCACTGGTTTGATCTTCCAAATTTCCACCAAAATGTGAAATGGATACTGAAAAAGCCTAATGAAGTAATTGTTGCATTTTCCAATGCCCTAGTTGAGATCAACCCTACTGTTGACTCTCTTATCCAAAAATTGTACCTTATCTTGAAGCCTAAATACTTCAGGTACCTTGAACCATTAACTTCACATTTAAGCCAATTGATGGACCTGAATACACTAGACCTTTAGAATTCCAAATGCCAATTTTGATGAATTCAGATGACTTGTTTGCAATTGTTTAAGACATGGTCAACATATAAAGCTGCAAAGGAAGATGTTGTTGAATTATTGATTGATGATGTAGTTAAGGAGTTTGCTTCCGCTTGGAAAAAAAAATGGGAAGCCCCAACAACTTGCTACTTATCCCATTTATTTGACGATTGGAAATGTTGGGAAATAACATGAAGACTCATTATTCCTATTTCTGTTAGGCTAAATAGTATCTGTGGAAGACTTGGGATTCTTCTGTGTGTTTGTTTTCCTCTTTCAATCTGGTCATCTAACTTTCCTTTTCCCTTTGAGGGCTGTTTGTAATCTTGATGTAAGAATAAAGACTGATTAATGTCGGTCATTGTATCTCACTTGCAAGTTGAAGGCATCAGAAATTCTATTACTATCCATGTAAAAAGAAGGCTATTGTTGTAGTTTCTTTGGGATCCAAATGTTCAACATTGTTCATGCGGTAGGAATATAGAAAAAGATTTACAACAGGGTCCCTTGCTACATTGTTTAGAGCAATTGTAACAGAAAGGAAGAGGCAGCAACAATGGCTATTCGGCAAAGGTGATGGTTAAAAAAATTGGGAAGCAACGAGTGGTGAAAGGAGGAGGCATGCGAAGAAGGGAGAGGTAGGCGATCGTGGCAAGGGTAGTTGGCGAGGGTGGCATAGTGAGATGGTGGTAAATGGCGACGAGAGGCGGTGATGGAGGTGGAGAAGATAAGTGAAGGGAAGAGTAAATGAGGTAGATAGAATAAGGAATGTTCCTTTTTTTTTCTTGTCAAATTGGTTAAAAAACTTCCAAAAATTATTTTTTAAAAAAATTTGGACCAATGGTGCAAAAAAAAAAATTGTTGAGGACCAAAAAAACTAAAAAAAATCAAAGTGGACCAGAATTACCAAAATAAAAAAAAAGGGTGGAGGATTAAAAAAAAACTTTTAAAAAAAAGGGTTTTTAACTAAACTTGTAAAAATAAAAGAGGTGGGAGATCAAAAATACCAACCTTCCTATATATATTTTATGAAGAAAGTTGGGGTAATAATAGAAAAAAAAAAGTGTCAAATTTCCATTAAACTACCAATAATGATTTATAATAAGAGACAAAGAAAAGTGAGGTCACACGACTTCTATTAACTAAGGACGGAGGGAATAATAATAATTATTATTATAATAATCCCGATCTTAGTTAACAATATACTCCCTAGTAATGAGCACCTTGTAAAGTGGAACTATAAACTTTCATAGAAATCATACCACATATCTCAATAAATGTATATTTGCATGAGTGCTTCTTTATTAAGTATAAACATTCAATTGATATTTTGTTTATCAAGTAATAGAGTGAAATTTTTATTTCAGCATTGATCAATATAGAAAATAGATGTATCCCCCCTAATGTCTGCACTACATATCAATTCAAAATTCCACTACTGTCTGCACTATTACATGACATATCAATTAAAAATTCCCCTATTGTCGTCACTATTGCTCTACATATCAATTAAAAATTACAGTACATATTAATTAAATCAAAATACCCAAGAGTTTGATTCTTACATTGTCATTTGGCTCATCTCTTCTCTCGTGGTAACATTCGTTGTCTACGTTAAAATTTTGGATAACATTAGGTTCATAATGTTCACATTCTGCTAGCCAATGAGATGAATAGGAAATATCGTTCTGCTCTTCAGGTGGTCCCTCTAAGGTAAAACCATTACCGTCACATGCCAAATAAAACATAAGGCCTCCAAAATTACACAAAACAATTACAATAGGAATGTTTCCTATTGGATATATTCGATCAACTACAATGGTACCATTACTTTTTAGCAACCCACAATAAACAACACGAGTGGCTTGTTCAACCCTAAGAACTCTTCTCCACCCCCAAGAGCTCTTCTCTATGCATTGGTTACCAATCTGTAGCTACTTGGCTACCTTGGGTTTCCCATCCCCTCAACCAAAACAACAATCCATCAGATATGTCAATCCAAATTATACAAACACAAGTTCTCACAAAACAAACTAAAAATGAATCACTTGAAAAAATTGGTGTTGATAACCTACCATTGTCTCGTTTGAAATAGCTTATAAAGTCTTGTTCTTTCAGTACATATATCTAGCTACACAAGAGTTCAGAACATGTAGATTATGGCTCAGCTGCTAGAATTATGTAATCCATCTAGACATCTATGTAATTGAGACAATAAATAGTATGATAAGTTTTAATATCATATAATTGCACCTTTCTTCCTCGTCCCTCAAAGTTCTGCCCCTCTAATAACACTATCCAACTACTATCAAACGAATGTAAAATTATTTCTTAGTTGTGTTTAAAATTGATATGATTTGAAAACCTATGCTTGAGTGAAAACAACTCAGAAATATAGCTGAAAGGGTTAGATGCAAATAGTATCAACTCTCAGATGAAGACAGATGGACCAAAATAGTTAACACCTAGTATAATGTCTTCATAACCTAACTCAAACTCATATCTCATTCCTGCAATTTTTTTTTTTTTGCAATAATAATAACAACAACAACAACAACAACAATAATTGGTAAGATATGTTTTTTTAAGCTTATTATCCATTCCTTTTTTTTGTTTTTGAAAAAAGTAGTAGTCAGTGAGATCTATTTTTTGGAAGCTTATTATCCATTCCCTTTTTTTTTTCTTTTGTATAGTTAGCACACGATATTACTAGCTATTTTGTATACTAGTTTCATCCAATTTTTAAAATCTTCTCAAGGTCAGCAAACTGTCGTCAATTATATATACTCAAACAGTCGTCCAACTTCTAAAACTCTTTGTAAGTTTTGAATTTTCAAATATACCAGTTGTGTAATGAAATTCTTCTAAAATAAAAAAACAAATAAATCAACAAATTGATAAGGATAACTTTTATCTTCTTCTACACCCATTTACATATTTATTAAATTTTTGTACATTTTCTATGTTCATGATTTTTTTTTTATCTAATGCTCGTGACCATTTTTATTTAAAATCCATTCCTTTAGATTCCAACCTATTTTCTCTTAACATCGTTTATCTTTTTTATACTTAAAATGACATTTTGAGGTTTGGATTTCTCATCTCTTTTCTTTAATTTATACAATTTTTTTTAAGATCTAGTTGTCTTGCAATATTATTCATTCATTATTATAACTTGAAGACACACACATTTTAAAACCAATGATGATGTGAGATGGCTTCATATTACACATGTTTACTCATTTCTGTGGTTACTTTTTTATCTTCTTCTTTTCAATAATTGTGTCAAATCTTACATTTTCAATTGCTTTTAATAGGATAATTTTTCTTATAGCTATGAAGATTGAAGAATAGTATTTACAAATTTTTTTTAGTTTTTTTCTAAAATTGTTAACAGGGTAGTGATTTAAAAACATTTCTTTTCCTTAGTGGTAGAACATAAATGTTCAAGAGTAGTTATACCGTTTAAGTGTATGGTTCTGATTATTTTCACACAGACCCCTCAAAGACTGAAAATTAACAACTTCAGCTACATTTGGTGACATTATTCTATTTGTGATCTATACAACTTGATTTATTCGTGGTTCTCTAATATTGCATACAACTAATATATTTGACAAAAATATCGGGACAACGTTTTTAGTGAACAATATAATCATTATTAAATGAGTACCCTTGTAAAAGTGGAACTATAAAATCTCATGGAAACCATACAACCAGATCTCATTAAGTGTTTTACCCGAATGCTTCTTTATTGAGTTTAAACATTTAGTTGATAATTTTGTTGATATTGAGAAAAACTTATTTCAGTATTGATCAATACATAAAATAGTTGTATTCCTATTAATGTCTGCACTAAATGTCAATTCAAAATTTCGCTAATGTATGCACTATTGCATTACATATCAATTCAAAATTGTACATATCAATTTAAAATTCACAGATTGTCTTTACTATTGCTCTACATATCAATTAAAAATTGTAGTACATATTAATTAAATCAAAATATCCAACAATTCGCTTCTGACACTGTCATTTGGCTCATCCATATATCTTCCTAGAAACCACCTAGTCTAACAGTAACTGTCTCTTCCCTCATGGTAACATCCCATGTCAAGTGAAAATTTTGGACAACATCAGGTTCATAACGCCAATGTTCATATTCTCCTAGAAAATCAGATAAGTAGAAAATTTTATTCTACTCTTCAAGTGTTCCTTGTAAGCCATTATTGTCACAGGTCAAATAAAAAGTAAGGTCTCCTAGATCACACAAAACATTTACAATTGAAATGTTTAATGTTAGATGAATCCAATCAACTAAAATTGTACTATTACTTTTCAACAATCCAAAGTAAATATTTTGATGATTTGTGTCTACACCCACAACACAAGCTGCTCGATCAACCTCCCAAAACTCTTCTCCACACATTGGATAGCAATCTATTATACAACTTGGCTACCTGAGGTTTCCCACCCTCTCAACCAAAACAACAATCTATCATATGTGTCAATTCAAATTATGCCAACACAAGTACTCACAAAACCAAATGTAAATATTGCACACGGAAAAATGGTGTTGATCACCTTCCTTTGTTGTGGCTCAACTGCGAAAAATGTGTAAATCCATCAAGACATCTTGGTAATTGAAGAAAATGAATAGTTTGTTTCGTTTTAATGTTGTATAATTGAAGCCTTCTTACTCCATCGTCAAAATTTCTTTCCCTCTAACAACACTATCCGGCTACTATCAAACAAATGTCCAATTATTTCAAACCTTAATTTTGATAATATGATTATCAATAACTTATAAATAGTGATAGAGGGAGTATAAAATAGACTTTATTTATTTATTTTTGCAATAATTGAAGTAATAATTAATTTTATATAGTTTTACAAAATTTCTAGATTTTTCAAATTATTTTGATTTATCATTAACCTAGGTTTAGACCTATTTCAAAAAATAGTTTTTATACCTTTATAAATAGTCAAAAAGACTGAATACCTCTAATTATGGATTATGAATACTATATTAGATTGAATGTGAGATAAATATGGGATTTATTGCCCGCATCACATGCTGAAGTATAATTATAGGAACTTCAAATCGTGGCCTATCCATATTTATAATTGAGCACAATTACATGTATATAATAAAAGCTTATAAAAAAATAAAAAAAAACTTTTAAAATTATTAAAATGTTAAAGAAACTTGTAGAATGTGAAATGAACTTTTAAATTACTATCCGTTAATAATTTTTGAAAAAAAAATTAAAAATCTTCACAACTTTATGGAAAATTCTCCTATTATAATTTTTTTTTCTAAAATGCTCCCGATTTATGATTCTAATCAATCTAATAATGCTGACTAGGGAAAAGAGATACAAACATGGATAATAAGGTAAAAAATAGTAAAATACCTAATAAACTAAAAACAATAATTTATAATTAGTAACTAAGGAAGTAGTTAAAATGATTTATAAATAGTGACGGATGAAATAATAAAATTTTAATTTTCAAAAAAATGATTAAATGTATTTTTCATCTAAAATGTGTCAAATATTTTATAAAATGAAAATATAAATGGAAAAAAATTATATGTAGTAATATAGTTAACTAATAACTTACATGTATAAACATATATATATATCTTTGAGTTTAGTATTAACTATTAAGGTCAATATGAATTTATCTGAAGCAATTATTATTTTTGTAAAATTATATTTTTATTTCTTATATTTATTGGAATATGAAAATTTTACCTTACATATAATTAAATTATTGTTTAGAATCTATTACATATATGTAAATAGTAAGTCACTCGTACTTTTTTTCTCGAGCCCATGTTGTTATTTGTGGAGGTGCTTTGGGTTCAGTCCCGGAAGGCTGTTAAGGGATTCAAACTTGAAACATATGATCTCTGTCTTATCCACTCCACTCATTGGAATATCTCCGAATGGACCACTTGTACTTCTTTTAAATAACCTTAATTCAAAGAATTATTTATAGTAAATGGTACAGGGAAATGAATCTATAATCCACTAAATCTTTTAATTTTCCAAAAAATAATTAAATTAATTAAATATAAAATGATGAATTTATGTAGAAAACTTTTCATATTTTGACCTATACAATTATTATAATACAATGACGATAAAAAATTTTAATAAATATAATTAAATAATATTTAAAAGTATATAAATAAATACATAATGGAAAATTTTCAATTTAATTTGAGAAATATTAATAATTATTAAATAATATTTTAAGACCTTTTTATTACTCTTCTATCTCTTAACTTGTCACACATATGGATACCTTTTTTTAATTATTAAATATTTAAATATTTGATCTTCTAAAAAATTTTAAATTTATCTAAAAAAAACTACATGTGCAAATATCTTTTTCTCTAAAAATTTTTTAAATATAAAAAATAATAAATGATATAAAAATATTTTAAAGAAAATGAATCTATTAGAATTTGAACCTTTTCATTTTTTTAATTTGTTTTGTTTTCATTTATGACTTTCTTTTATTTCATTCTCATTAGGGGTAGAAAAAACTTTACAGCAAGTCTTAAGTTCGAAGATGAATGTCCCATATAAATTACAACAATTATGGCTCAAAGTGACAAAAACTAAGCCCCTAGTAATTTACAATCCATCTAGAAATAAGTATTTTGGAGATTTCTTTCATTTATATATTTTAAAAAAAAAATTGATTTATAATTGGACTAAACTACTCAAATGCAATAACATAGATATACACATATAGTGTAATATTATAGGGAGTAAAAGAGTTCACTTTATGAGAAATGTTCTGATTAAATTTTTTACGGTCAACTGAAGTTAACTGACTTTATTTTTTATAAAAAATGTTTTAATCAAAACCTTAAAAGGTTAAACTAAATATTAAGACTATTTGATTAAATTTTATTTTATTTTTTCCGATTGACTTAACGTTGATTGTTAAAAATTTAACAAAAATACTTTATAAATGTGAGATTCATTGCCATCATAGCATTTCAGTACACATATACTCTATAATTATATTAATGAAATTAAACTATCATAATTCATAATCAATACATTGATAATATATATTTCTTTAATATTTTTGATATGTACTTCATTTGTTTAAAATTAAATATTGACTTAGTTCCTAAGATATTATATTTTCAAATTTTTACTAAAATTTATATTATTAATTTTGAAAATGAAATAGTTAATTTCAGATAATTAAAATTGTGTTGGATAATACTCACATTTATGAGGAATGTGAATGGCCAAATTGTTTCTTAGTGTTAAAAGATGGATATGTAAGTTATGGAGAGGGATGTGAAGAAGAAGGAAAAGGTTTGTAACTTTTCTATTACTTTTTGGATAAATGCTTAGAGGTTAATGAATTATTAACCTAAAGAGTTATGGATACTTGAATATTTGAGGGGTTATGAAA
>JAWZTD010050817.1:0-10872 GCA_035221335.1 Echites panduratus | reverse complement strand
CAACATATCATGGGAGAGAGAGAAAAGAAAACATAAGGTATATGAAGTGGCCTACAGTTGAATTTTATCATTTGATTGTAAATTATTATGTAATGCAAAGATATTAATATGTCTCTAATTCATAGTTAATGGGAAATCTGAATGTTAAATAAAAATGGCTGATCAGTCATTTTCTTCGAATTTTTGAAGGACACAGAAGGAGTGGAAACAGAGGGGCCTAACCCTCTCATTTCTGCACCATTGTCTTTGGATTCCGAAGGCAATTATAAAGCCCCTAATCTTCTCCAGCGCATTCTCAGTCTCCTTGCCAGTGCCCGACTGGGGTCCGATCTTACCCGTTTACCGGTATGTTATTTATATTTATTTCACTTATACATATATATACACACACATACATAATTATATATATATATATATCTATATATATTCACCATTATTAAAATTATGATTTGGGTTTTTTTTTCTTTTTAAATTTGGGATTGAATGTTTATCAGTGAAATTACCCTAGATATGGCTCTAAAATTAGGTTTTATTAATTAATGCGGTTGATGGGGGATAAATTGGTAGTTCGGGTCACCTAGCTACCTTGATGCATGTAAAAACAACTAGAGAGGAAAAGAAATCACTGGAGCTAGTTATTGCTCTTGGATGCACTCCGATGATCAAGTCAGTCACTAGAAAGAGTTGAGAAAGATGGAGAATATATACTAGTAGATTGAATGTATTCTTTTTACCTTTGATCCATGATCATGGTCTTTCATTTAGGTCGAGGCTAATCAATTTCCTTCAATTTGTGAGTTGTGTTCAGATGGAAATCAATTGTATCTCTCGTGATGTGGTCTGATTGAAAGAAAGTGTATCTAGTCAATCTTTGATCATATTCCCCCTTTCAGAGTTTCCTTATTGGAGCGTATTATGTTCCTTACAAGTCTCGGTGATTGTTAAGGAAATGTTTCGTGACCTTCAGAGGCCTTTGTGAAGCTCTTTGGAAACTTAACAATGGGCCATGACCTTTGAACATGTCATTGGCTACCTACATCTTTGTCATAAGTCTTTGACGTGGAGGTCACGAGCCTTATTGAGATAGTAGGAGGTCGTGGTCATGTAGAAGTACTTTTACAAGGTTTTTATGAGTGTATGTTTATGGACCTTCTTAGGTCTGGACTACAAAGTAAATCAGGTCACATATTGACTCTTAGGTTTGGGTTTATGAGTAGTTAGGTCTAGTCTTTTAGATTGTACACATTTTGCCCATCACTACCCTAATTTTAAGCTTAGCGACATGAAAATATTAAACGTCTTGAAAGTCAAAACGCTTTAATTTCATTCAACGTACCTTTTCTTTCAGAGTTTATTGAAGGTCGTTGGAAGTTCCATCGTCTAAACTGTGTTGTTTAGCTTGCTTGATTTGACAACTATACTAATTACTGATTTTAGCAACCAATATTAGAGGGTGGCGTCTCTTGGGAACTTCAAATACCGTCGTTCTTTGAGAGAAGTAGGGCATGATTGCCTCTTCTAATTTTAATGAAATTTGGCCTACCATCTCTCTTCTTATGAACTTTGAGTTATTTTTAGGGTTCAAACGGTGTCTTCTCTAGTTTTTATGTCTTCATCTTCTTCGAAAATCTTCTCGGTGAGTTCTTTTAAATTTTATTGAACTTTTATTTTTCACAACGTCCTCTTTGGACTGTTCGTTTTCCAATGTCTCTAAGGTAATATCCTATTTTGCTAAGATTACGAGACATGACTATTGGTCTCGTACTGTCTCATGATGAGATAGAAGCTTTTGGGCTCTCTTCGGAGATCAATCAGGATAGGGTTAGAACTATCCAGAAGGAGATGGTATTAGGATATAATGATCTCATACTTCTTGGCCCTAACGATAGCCTGAATGTTGCTTGTGAGGCTTATATAACCTTTTATGAAGCTAATGTTAGAGGAGGAATTGTTCTGCCTTTTATCTATCCTTTGTTTCTTGACATCATCTTGTTTTGGCACATTCCTTTGGCTTAATTAGTTCCTAATGCTATTCGTATGATTTCTACTTTTATCGCCACTTGTCATATAATACTCTGTCATTGTTTGTCTTGAGCTGCTCAGCTACTTTTTCAAAATTGGGGTGTCACCAGCTTCATCCAAGTTTGGTTTGGGATACCTGCAGTTTACCCTGAGGCATATACTAGTAAGGCCTTTCCAATCTTTTGTAGGATCTTAGAATAGATTTTATCTTCATGCTAGGCTTGTCAATTTTCTTCCTCCAATTCTTGATTTTCCTCATTCCAATCTTAACAAGACTTTCTTCAATGGTCTTCCCATCTTAATTGGTAATCTTGCTGAGGCTAGGGATTTCCTCGTGAACTTGGCCAACTCTGAAAATTTTTTCAAGGTAGGGTGCATTAAGCCGAAATGGGCTTCTCACTTTGTGGATCGAATAGGTCTAGGTGATCCCAGACATATAAAGCTCAACAATCTCAGGAGGGAGCTGAAAATCCAAGCTAAGGGTAGCAACCTTCTCTTGTTGACATTTGAATTTCATCCCGCTTTCTCCTTTTATTTTTACATGACTACACAAGTATTTGCTTACCTTTCTACATTTTGTTATTTTGGCCATACGGAAGAACTTTACCTTGTCCACACCCACTTCCAAACAAACCATGTCTTCTTCATCAACTTAGAAAGGTTTGTCTTCTGAGCCTCCGTCAAGTTCTGTACTCGCTGAGGTTTTTGAAAGCATTCCTTCAAAAATCATTCCTTCTCTGTCCTAGGGAAAGTTAGGAAAAATTTACTCGTGGCCAAAAGGACTCGAGAAAATCAAGTGAAAACTCTCCCTCTTTCCAAGACGATAGTTGTCTCTTCTTCTTCTTCTACTCCAATCAGAGGCCAAACTTTGCCATCTTGTACTAGTTAGGCTGGTTCCATGACTACTAAAGATAATCAATGTAGTAACAAGAGACATAAGTTTAAACTCCTAGCTTGTACTGCTGTTGATCTGTCAAATAGTGTGTTGGAACTTGGGAAGGAGGTTCTTGATACTCCTATTTGGGAATTTAAACAATGGGTCCCTGATCTTACCTTAGAGACTTTAGACTCTTTATTTCAATGGCCTCATGCCTAAACCTTTGCTTTGTAGTGTATTCCTCCTATGGATAGAGAGATTTGCAGAAGGAAGTCCAATAAGAAACTTAGTAGGCAATTGACTGCCCTTCACTTCTCTGAAAGTCCAATTTCATTTTCCTGAAAATCCTTTTTTCGTTTCTCCCTCTTTTTTTTTTGTACCTTGCATTTCTTCTTCTCTCTTCTATCAGCAACATGTCTTGATTGAAGAGTAGCTGAGAAGGAATTTGAGTAGGCAGAGTGAGGTCCAAGACTTTTAGAAATTTGATTGGGAGTCTTCAAGAGGCCACTTATAACATGTTTTGAGAGATTGGTGTCCTCAAGGGAACATGTGTTCCATGCCATGAACTAGAAAGAGAAGGTAGAGAAGATGCTCTTTCAAATTGAGAAGGAGCTTTTCAGAACAAAGGACGAGTTAGCCAAGATTAAAGTTGATTTAAGGGAGATTACTGGTCATGCTAATAAGGTCTCGTCTTTTCTTGAGCTCATGTAGAAGAAAGAAAGTGTTCTGGAAAAGAATGCTACTAACTTGACTAGTTCTATGGCTGAAACATAAGTTGTTGCAGAAGTCACTAAGGAAGAGCTCCAAACACCTAAATTCAAATTTTCTGCTAATGGGGACTTTAAAGGGGAGGCTCTTTTATCCTCCAAGACTTTTAGGAATTATGGGGAACACCTTATTCAGCCGATAGCAATTTCCCTCTACATTGACAGTTTCCATAAATTTAAAGAGCTCAACCCTAACCTGAGTTGATCCCAGTATGCATGAAGGCCTTTACCACCCTGAAGTAGTTTTATCCAAATTGCCTTGGCAAGAAGAGAGTCGTACTCTAATGGTTGAGTGAGAGTTCATGATGGCTTCTCAAGGAGTCCTGTGACAGTTGAGGTTGAGGTTACTAATGTGAGCACAATTCTGGCTGGATCTCCGTTGATTGACATTGAATCTCTGAGGCTATTAAAGAGAAATGTTGATTCCTCAAGTGAATGTGTCATGACTTACCCCGACCTAAAGTACCTCTTCATTCCCTGTAGTATATCATTTGATGAAACTCTCAAAAGTTTTCGGACTAAAAATATAGGTCAAGATCCATCTGCTATGTAGCTTCCTTTGAAATTGTCGGCACTGATGTGAGAAGAACTGAAGGTCTTGATGTGCTATCTTCTGATCCAGTGATTGGTTGTGATCCTTCAGGTGATGTTATCACCATCAATTCCAGAGTTGCTTTTTCGTTCCTTAACAGCCCGACCTTTGAAAAGGTCTTTAGCGATCTCAGACTTTAATACCCAGGGTAAGGAGCATTAGAAGTTAGAGAGGAAGTAGCTTTGAATGATAGCCTTAATCTTCCTAACCACGTTTTTGCAAGTTCTGGATCTGGGGAAGAATTATCAAGGGCTTGACTGTAATTCATTCCTCTCTAGCTTTTTAAACTTCTTTTTTAGCAATTCTCTCAGCAACACAACATACAACACTTACTTCTTGCCTCTTTTGAGATATCAAGTGCAAATACTCAGTTTTAGCTCCTTTTTCCTTCTGTTTTAAAAAAAGAAGAATACCATATCTTGCTTGATTTTTGTTCGTTAGAGCTTCTTAGCTTATCATTGCAAGTATGATGAATGTAATATTTACTAGAATGATTACATGGCATATAGTATGTAAGATTTCAATTAATCAAGGCTCATTTTCAACATAAAACTTGACTCCCTATTTCAGGGATCCGAAAACTATATCTTTAAACTTCAGACTTGGACTTCAAGACATAGGTATAGGGAATTTTTAAATGACAAGCATTCCAAGGTCTCAACAATTGCCTACTTTCAAGGTCTGCAAATATGTAGCTTCCCCTTTATGTGCTTCTCAAATGACATAAGGACCTTCCCAGCTTTCTTGCAATTCTGTTAATTTTCCTTATTTGCCCACGTCTGACCTTTTGAGGACCATATCACAGCCAACTTCCTTTCTTTAACTCTTATTGAAAAAGAGTCGTGATTCGTCTTTTGTCATGTCAGCCTCTAATGCATTACTCCTGGCTTCTTTGAGGAGGTCTAGATCTGTCTGCTTCTCCCCTAGTTTAAAACTGAATTATATTCGGTGACCCTTAAGGTTTTCATATTCTTTTCCACTAGGTGCATTGCTTCTTAACCAAAACATAGGCTAAAAGGCGTCTCTATTATTACTTTCTTTTGTGTAGTTTTGTATGCCTATAGGATACTAGGGATTTCGTCATTTTGCCTTCTTTCTCCAAGTCTGTTAATAAGTTCTTGAGACCTCCTAGGGCAGTCCTATTTGTGACCTCCTCCAATTTGTTTGCTTATGGATGAGCTATAGAAATCAGTCTTTGTTTAGCACCCAGGCTTTCATAAAATTCCTTGAAAAGTTCTCCAATGAACTGTCCTCATTGTAAATTTGCACACTATGTTTCTCCAAACGAATGTCCGCACTTTTTGCGAGGTCATTGACGCTAGGGGCTTTGATTTCACCCATCTGGAAATGGGCCTAGAATGTCTATTTCCTAAATGTCAAATGGAACAGACGCCCCTATTGAGTGATATCTTTTAGGAGGTCTATGCGATCTGTTTTCTTGTAATTGGCAGCTTTCACATTTCTTTACGACTTCTTCTATATTTGTTACCATAGTACACCAATAATATCTTGTCCTAAGGGTCTTTTTGACCATTGTTTTGGCACCAATATGAGATCCACAAATTGCCTTGTGATTCTTGTTTGCTGAGGCATTTAAGCAATGACCAAGTGAAAGACTTTCGATAGACATCGTCATTTCCATTGAGCACATATCTCGGAGCCCACCTTCTAATTTTTCGAGCTTCCTTGCTGTCTTTTAGGAGTTCTCCGTGTTTGATGTATCTATACATAGGTTACCTCCAATCCAAGTAATCTCCAATCACTAGATTTTCTTTAGAAGTTATACAGGGTTGTTCAAGATATTCAACTAACAACTAACTTTTGGTCCCTTTGAGGTCTTTGAAGACTTTAGATAAGTTATCAGCTTCTAAATTTTGGCTTCTTGGAATTTTGCTCTATCAAAAAGTATACCATGGTTGAGGTCATGTGTTTCACTTTTTTTAGGTATCTGGCCATGTTCTTTTCTTTGGCCTTATAGGTTCCTGCAATCTGGCTGGCTATGACATGTGAATCGACCTTTGCATGAAGCTTTCGAATCTTCAGAGCTTGTACTAATCTCAAACCTGTTAACAGAGCTTCATATTCTAACTCATTATTGGATGTTGGAAAATTATATTTCATTGCATAAGGAATTTTTATTCCATCTAGGCTGACCAAAATAATCTCTATCCTTGTATTTCCTTTCTCAATTGAACGGTCTATATACATGGTTCAAACATCTTCTTTCTTTGCTCTAGCGAGGTCAGTGGGCATTATTATAGTGCATTCTTCAACGAAAGTCTGATCATGCTTGTGCCTTAATTACCTTGTGAGGCTTGAAATCTATTTGATACCCAAAAAGTTTTGAAAACCACTTCGTAGTCCTTCCAGAGAGCTTTGGCTTTGCTAGCGCTCGTCTCAATGGCAGATTTGTCAAGAAAGTGATCCGTTGTGCCTCGAAATAAGGTTTAAGCTTTCTGGATGTAGGCACAATGAAATATAAGAACTTCACAAGGCCCTAGTAATGAACTTCTGGACCTCTCAATAGTGTACTTACATAGTAGATTGAAAATTGCTACCCCGACCTTTCTACTAAAAACACAAAACTTATAGCCTTTTCGGTTGTTCAGAGGTACATGAGGAGCTTTTCTCTAACCTTTGGAGACACCAATTGTGATTGCTTCCCCAAAAATTCTTTAGTTTAGTGAAGGTTGATTGACATTCCTCTGTCCATTCAAAACCTGAAGGCTTTTTCAGTACGTCATAAAACTTGGATCCTTTCTCAGCCATCTTGTTGATGAAACGACTGAGTGCTGGCATTTTTTTTGGCAGATTTTGTACCTCTTTATATTTCGAGTAGCTTCCATATCTAGTAGAGCTTTAATTTTGTTGGGATTTGCATCAATTCCTCTTTTTGAGATTAGAAAACCTAGAAATTTCCCCATTGAGACCTTGAAACTGCATTTTTTTGGATTCAGCTTCATATGTGCTCCTTTTTGAGTCTTAAAGGTTTCCTAGATGTCCTCAATAAACTCTTTTGAGGTCTTAGACTTGATTACGGTATTATCAACATATACCTCAATGTTCCCTCCAAGCACTCTTTAAAGATTTTGTTCATTGCAAGTTGGAATTCTACATTTGCATTTTTCAATCCGAAAGGCATCTTGTTCTAATAGTAGGTCCCAACCTCCGTTATGAAAGAGGTTGTCTCTGCATCTTACAATGCTATGGGTATTTGATGATATCCTTTATATGCATCCAAGAAACATAGCAATTGATATCTTGTAGTGGCGTCCACCATTTGATCAATACTAGGCAGTGAGTCGGAGCCTTTTTGACACTACTTGTTCAGGGTCATGAAATCCACTCATATTCTCCACTTTCCTTTCTTCTTTGGGACCACAATTGGGTTTGCTAGCCACTCTAGGTATAAAACTTCTTTTCGTATTTCAGCCTCGAGAAGAGCTTGGATTTCTCGAGCTATTATTTCATTTCTTTCGGGAACGAATGTCAGTTTTTTCTGCTATACCGACTTCACAAAAGGTTTTAATCCAACTCGGTGCTCTGCTATACTTCTATTGATTCCTTCGAGATCAGTTGGTTTCCAAGCAAAGACTTTTAAATTCTTCTGGAGTGTATTCAGGAGTTTTCCCTTGATTGTGGCAAGAATGGTGTCTCCTATTGTGAACCCTTTCGAAAGGAATTCCATGTTTAGGAACACTTACTCACTTTTTTGCACAGCTATAACTCTCGATCTTTCATCTTCTTTTGAAAGATCCATTAACTCTGTTGGCAATTGCTCATCTACATTAACTTTAGCATGGGTATCCCCTTCCATGAAATAACACTCGGATGTAATTTGTCTGTCTCTATTGAGAGTGATCCAGGCTGGTCCCACTTTAATCTTGATGTAATACTCTATAAGAGAGATCTCCGATTAAAGGTTCATGACTCCCTTTTTGCTTAGAATGACATTATAGGTTCTAGGACCATCCACTGCTAGCTAGTCCATGACCTCTGTTAAACTTTTCTCTCCAATATTGATTGTTCTTTTTTGGAGATCCTCCCTTTGATAAGGGATCCCTCCTTTCTCTCTTCCCCGAAATGGTCTTCTGTTGGGATATTGCCTCAGTTGGTTTATCAGAATCTCTAAGAGTGTTAGTAACTACTTTTGTAAACTCCTCTTCAGCGGGCCTTAATAGTTCATAACCCTTTTGCAATCCATCTTTCAAGACTGTTATATATATAGCATCATTCGTCAGCTCGATTTCTACAACTTCATCAATGAATCGATTGCAGTATCCTCTCGAGCTTTCTCTAATTTTCTCTTTGATAGTGAAAAGGTGGTTGATGTCTTTCTCACACCTCTGGCTACTTTGATAGTGCTTCAGAAATTGGTCTTTGAGTTGATTCCAGTTTGAGATACTTGCTACTAGAAGCCCCTTAAACCAAGATTGAGCTTTCTTTGTTAAGGTGAAATGAAATGCTGTGCATTGGACATGATCTAGGTATTCAAACATTTCCATGTACTAGACATACTCGTCTATGTGGAGCTGTGGCTCCATTGTCCCATCATATTTTGTTGCAATTTAAGGAGGTTTGAATTCAAGAATCATTTCCTTCGGCTTAATTGCATCTATGAAGGGTAATCGTTTTGCAAGGTCAATCCCATTCTGTGATTCCAGGCTTTCTACCTCTCCAGGATTAACTTGAGGCACCTTCCTTCCTTTGTTTGCTAGGACTTCGACCTTTTTACTTTCTGTTTGTTCCAATCGATCATGTTGATTTTAAATTCTTTTGCCAGGAGGAATTTCGTGGCTTTCCTTTCTCTAACCTTGATTTCTAGATATTATTACTCTATTCAGCTTATCCCTTAAGTCATACTCCTTTCCATTTCAGAGAGTTTCTCTCGGGTCAACAAAAGGTTGATTTCCCTGTTACCATTTTGTCGAACCCCAGGTTCAGTTCCTTGGTGTTAACTTGGATCTTGTTGAAGGTTTTCCTCTAGATCTCTATTGAGATAAAAACGGTCTATGAAATTCTGTAGTGTAGATCTTGCTACCCATCGCGGTTCAAGATCCTCAAATCACCATCTCTAGGTCCGGTGATTTTGGGAAGGAGTCCTCCTTGTGGACACGTAGTCTCTTCTCTCTGTCAATCCTTCTGGCAAGTTTACCATTCTCTCTAGTAAACGTTCGAATATAGTGATGCGGCTTCCACGAGATCTTTGTGGTTCATGGGCCAGTATAGGTACCAAATGATCAACGTTGTGCCTTTCCTGATGAACTTCTTCAGGTCTTCTGAATGGTCCAGTGTGAGTTGGTTTTGCGTTCAACTCTGCTACTTGCTTCGGGCCTTCTATAGGTTCCTTGTTTGGAACCACCGGTGAAGGTTCTTCTTGAATGGCCTTTGCGATGTGCAACTCAATCCTTCAGGGATGTCCATGCCTAGTTGATTGCTCTCATGCCATGACAGTTTTATTTTCTTTTGTGAGAAAAGATTGCTAGTCATCTTCCCACAAACGGCGGTAGAAGTGATGGGAGACAAATTGGTCCTCCGGGTCACCTCGCTACTTTCATGCCTTTAAGAACAACCAAAGATGAAAAGAGATCACCGGAGCTGGCTATTGCCCTTGGGTACACTCCAACACCAAGTGAGTCACCTAAAAGAGTTGAGAAAGATGGAGAGTATACATAAGTAAACTGAATTTATTCTCTCTACCTTTTGATCCTTGATCATTGTCTCTTATTTAGGTGGAAGCTAATGAATTTCCTTCAATTCAAGAGTCGCGTCTTGATGAAAATAAATTGTGTCTTGTGTGATCTGGTGTGATTGAAAGAAAGTGTATCTGGTCAATTTTTTATCATATTTTTCCTTTAGGAGTTTCTTTGTTATAGTGTGTGAAGTTCCTTACAAGTCTTTGTAATCATTAAGGAAACATTTTGTAACATCCAGAGATCTTTGTGGAGCTTTTTGGAGATCTTGACGGTGGCCCACAACTTTTAAGGATGTTCTTGGCGACCTATATCTCTGCCATAAGTCTCTGACTTACGGGTCAAGAGTTTATTGAGATAATAGGATATTGTGATCATGTAGAAGGACCTTTATAATATTTTATGAGTGTATGTTTATAAACCTTTTAAAATGTGAACCACAAAGTAGATCAGGCTAGATCTTTGGTCTGGGTGATGAGTAGTTGGGTCGTACCCATTTTACCCATCAGGTATGATATATTGATTGTCATTTTGATTATGAACTTTTCGTGCCTAATTTTATAATACAGTAGTAGTTCATTTTGGTCTTTGCATATCCGGAGTACTTAAATTTATACGAAGAACCAAAAAAATGGTAAGCAGATTGAGCCCTGATCAAACAATTACTTTTATAGTAAATAAAAAGTTTGTTAAAGGTTATGTAGTTCGGTTAAGTTGGAAATTGTTGCCGAAGGAGGTTTACTTTCATTTTTGTATTGATATTTGTTTTTTCACCATTGGATTTTCTTGGTTTGAATGATTCAGGCTTTTATATTCATGCCAATTTAAGTGTGATGATATAGAGATTTTGAATGGATTTTCAGATGCCTCCACAGTGTAACATTCCCAAATCACAAGTTCAAGTGTATGGAGAAACAGTGT
>JAWZTD010050806.1:0-10874 GCA_035221335.1 Echites panduratus | reverse complement strand
ACAAATAAGAAAGTTACCTTTCATTTAATTTTGGACAGTTTCTTTTATCATGTGCTTGCCCACGAAGTCCACATCCTCGGCATAACCTCTTTTTTGGAATTGCTTTCTCTTTTCCTGATTTTAGTCTTCTTCCACATCCTGCTGCTCTCAGTAGTATGGGATTACTTACATTCATTGTTTACTTTGACGTTTTGCTAAGTGGCTGTGAAATAACCATTTTAGACTGAATATTAATCTTCTTGATTTTTTCATGTATTACCTTCAACTCACCAAGTAGAAAGGACTATGCTTCATTAGTTAAAGATGCATCGTCAACTATCATGGATACGTACTGGGAAAGACTTGCATGACGTGACATCAGAGACATTCCATTTGTATCAAATGATCTTTCAACTTGCTTATCCCTTAATCCAATTCTTGCACTTTGTGTCCACCTATTCAAAATATAAGAAGCAGGTAGCTGGCACATCTGCTTTTGACGAAAATATGTCATCATGTGTCGACAAGGCAGTCCTTCAAACACAAATTTATTACAGCTACAAGAAATAAGATCAGTGACCTTGTTATAGTGCAATTCCCTGTGTTTTCCTGATGAATCATCTTCAGCTCTTTGTACAAAGTAAATGGCATGGTCCTCATTTTCATATGAGCAAATGATTGTGTAACCACCACTTTCAAACACCTCACTTTGAAAGATTATAAAATTCTCTTAGTGTAAACATCCATCATTTGTTTTTCCATCAACCACTTAGATTTCAGCTTCGGTTTCTCATTAACATCAACATGATCAACAACCAACTCCTTGTACCTTTGGTGATTCAGGGCTCTATTAAAACGAGAGATAAAACCCATCAAAGAATTTCTTTTATCTATATACTTCTTGAAAAATGAATGTGAGTTCTCAACTCGTTGACTACTATTCATTCCAGCACTAAAGAATTTGTTCACATAAGCAGGCACCCATTTCTCACGAATCTCATATAAGTTAGCCAACCATTCATTTCCTCCCAAACCAGTATCATTCATTAAATCACCTTATCGTGATTCAAATTGGTCTGGGTTCTCACTGTTGAAAATGATGTAATTGAATCGATGGTAGTTGTCACGATATGTTATTCAATCTAGCTTTTCACAAAACTTGTTCAAGATATGCCATATACAATACCTGTGGACTGTTGATGGAAAAATATGTGCTATAGCTTTTGTCATTGTAGGATCTTGGTCTGTGATAATTGTCAATGATGCACCTCTTGACATTGCCTCCAACAACTTATTGAATAACCAAATAAAGGATTCTGTTTTTTCATCACTTAGGAAGGCACATCCAAAAACATAGTCTGGCCATGATGATTTACTCCAGTGATTGGAGCAAAAATCATACTATATTTGTTTGTGTTGTACGTTGCATCAAACACAATAACATCCCCAAAAACATCATAAGATCTCCTGCCAATCGAATCAGCCCAAAAAAAACATACCAACCTGTTTACCTCGTCAACCTCAAAGGAGAAAAAAAAACGATTCATCTCTTTCTTTCTCTTCAGAAAACAATTCTAACAAACTTTCTGCATCAAAATATTTCTCCTCTTTCTTCCGCATGTGTTTTAAAGTTTCGAAAATCTTTTTCTGTACACCCCATATTTTGTGCCCCACCAGATTCAATTTCCATAATTCTGATTTGTTGGCAAGTTGGAATATTCCTTGAGAAAGCTATTGATTTAAAGCTCTTTTTGCTGTTTATACTGTCCTATGAGATCTTAAAAGATGTACCTTTGAGGGTGTAGATAGTGGATGTTTGTGCTCTTCAACAAACGAACTAATGATCCAATTTGGTCTTGTTTGTCGTTTCACCACTATGAGCTTTGCTTTACATTCAACACGAACCACAGATCGATTCCTTTCAAATATTTGTGTTGTATCATCCTTCTTTTTTTGATGACAATCATTTGTCTTCCCTTCCTTTGAACAAACAAATTTCTTCCACACCATCTCTCTAGTACCGCGTTTATATTTGTGATTAGCAAACCTTGCACTAAATCCACACTCCCTTGCATAAGCATTGTAAAAATTGAAGGCTTTTCAATTTTTTGAAATTCTTGTGAAATCTTAGGTTTAATCTCATTCATTATAGGTCGAATGAACACATTAGATAATGAATTGTTGTCTTCCATTTTCCATAAAACTTCTGCAGAGGCAAAAAAAAAAAAAAAAAAAAATTAACATCTAAAAAAGGGTATCTGAACAAAAACAAAAATTTCACATAATCAACAAAATGTACCCAATAATCATCTAACACAAATTGCTGATCCAATGACTCATTTTAAGAATTAAATATTCTTTTATCCCAACAATACAATGTCTAATATTGAAACCAAATATGTAAGATTTTTCCTTGCTAAAAAATTTGTCACGTTGATTACCTTAGCATAATAGGACAGAAGAGAGGTCAACAATGGCAGGCACAGCTACAAAGGCATTAAAAGATTAATAAATATTAACAATTACAATAGGTAATTACCTATTCTTCTTCCGAATCTATACCCCATTCTAATAAAATCAACATAGACCAAACTGAAATCTTTTGGATTCAAACTGTAGCCATATTCCAGATGAATTTCTATAAGAAGGCAGTAGCCATTCTCTAAATTAACATGAGAATAATTTAGATCAAGGTGAGAAGTGAGCAAGAAACATGGATTTAAACAAGATTTCAGCTTGTAATGACACGGTCACTGCTTCAAATCTCTCTTCCTCTGTCTTTCCTTTTTCTTATGTCGGTTGATCTTCTCAACAGCGATTGGTTGTCAGGCACACTCCCTGATGTGGAGTGGTATTGGAGCTTTCCACGAGAGGGTTGCGGAATGAAGAGAGGAACTCAATGAAGTGCGGTTGGAACGACGAAGTGAGGTTTCTGAAACAGTGTTGAAGCTATGCGATGCTGAAGCTTTGCGGCGGCACTTCAAGTGATGAGTTGATAGAAATTTCACTCCCGAATGAAAATGGCGTCGTCCTCATTTACTTCTCAAATACTAGCGTCCGTTAATAAATAAACGGGTACACTTGATAGGCTGTGTGGTGTCGCACACTTTAGCAAGGCTATATATATATATATATATATATATATGAAAGTCCTGATAGTCTTTTATTTAACTTTATTTTGATGATAACAAATTAGTACTAATGATGCTTCAAGTTTATTTATTTTATGAGGTTTTTGATTACATAAAGGTCCCTTGTGAATGAGAAATTATACTTATAAGAATCAAGTCTTTTGAAAATTAAAGTCTCATGAGATTGAGAACTTCAAGATTGAGGAATTAGTATAGGAAGCTTCGTTAGATAAATTAGTTTTGCTTTTGTACTAAGTTTTCCTTCCCTGATGATTCTTGATATAATTATAAATCTTTCAAAAATATATGCTTTGATAAAAGCAGACTTAAAAAGTTATTTATCATAGTGTTTTTGTAAGGTTCGGATTCTTAATATCTTGAGAAGTAAAAAAATATAAGTATTTTATATTTTTGGGCAACTATACATTTTGGACACCCAAGAACCATTCAATTTGCTTGAATTTGGATCCAATAGTTGTCCAGAAACCTTCTAGGCAACTTTTGGACCCCTGATTTGGTCATTTTGAGCTGTTTAGAACTGAAGGGGTTTCCTCTCAAATAGTTAATTTTTTAACCATTTCTTAGTTTCTCTCAAACATTATTTAAGCCACTTGCAATCTTTTGGCACCAAAAACATTTGAGATACATAAGATACCAATTGATTGAACTTTAAAAGGTTGCAAGCTTGTTTAACATTTATCATCAAGAATCATCAAAGGGGAACTTACTTGGGCTTTAGGTATAGTATCTCACCCCATAGGAAAGTGCTTTTAAAACCCATTTCTTCTCATTCTTGTTTTGTTAAAAATTTTGGTCTTCTTTGTGACATAAAACTCTTGGGGAGGGTGATCCTAGTTTGTAATGATTGTAATACTCGAGTTTGAAACCCTTGATTTGTATTGATTGTTGAAATTAGTAGATTTGGAATAAATGTTAACGTAGAAAATATTAGGTAGTAGATTAGACTCATAAGGGTGAGTTGAAGCATTGCAAATTATTGCGTCCCTTGCTTAAGTATCACTTTTATTGCCTTCTCATATTGATATTTATTGTGAGTCATTTATTGCATATCAAGTGTTTGATATTTTGTCTAAACCAACATATTTTTCTAATTTATAAAAAGGAGTTTCATATTTTGATTTGAAAAAGTTTCTTAAAACCTAATTCAACCCCCTCTCGGGTTTTCAATCGGTATTAGATCAAAGCCTTCTAGTTTATGGATTGCATGCCTTGAAAGAAATGATTTTTATGACTTCTTCAAACAACTTACCTTATGCTGAAGGCTCTTTTCCCATAGACACTTTTTATTTGATGGAACTAAATATGTTTGTTGGAAAACTAGTGTTTGGATTTATATTGTTTCTATTAACTATAACTTGTTTAATATAATCTCAAATGGCCCCATTATTCCTATAAAGATCGAGAACCATGCTATTATGCCTGAGATGGAAGATGAGTTTGATGATGAAGATGAAAGGAAAGTGAGTCTCAACTAACAAGTCATGAATATTTTATCATGTGCTCTTGATGCCAAAGAATACAATAGAGTGAGTGGATGCGAAATCGCAAATCAAATGTGGAAGTTACTTGGCGTGACTCATAAAGGAACCAAAGCGAACTCTTTTTGTTGGAGAATATGAGCTATTCAAAATGAAGCAAAATGAATCCACCATCTAAATGCTCACAAGATTCACAAACATCACCAATGCATTGAAGTCCGATGGAAAGAAATACTCCATAGGTGAACAATAACAGTGGCAAGTGGGTGTGCCGGGGCGGGACGGGCCTAGGTCGATTAGTTAGGACATTGAGAAGAGCATTCAAGGAACTTTCATTTGTAGAGGCAGGTACATAAGGGAATTATTAATTGAAGCTGTGGCTAATGGGGATGCGGATTTGGTTTATTATAGTAGACATTTTATCTCTAATTCAGAATTGGTCTTGTGTCTCAAGCTCAATGCACCTCTAACTCGGTACATCAGAGCGACCTTTTACATGCATTATCTTGTTGTGGGATATATTGATTATCCTTTCCTAAACAATGAGAAGGATGCTGGAAGCCACAACCATGCACTGTCCCGTTTGTAATTATATATGATATATTCTGCCATGAATTTGGTGTCTTGCATGTATTGGATGATTGTGTATTATAGATGCTAACTCTCCATTCATCTTGGAAGATCATCCCTGATGTGATTTCTTAAAATGGAAGATTCATAAAAAACACACGAATTGAAAGGATATCATCTATAGGTTTGTTTAGGCTAGTTAGAATGACCTATGAAGAATAATCTTTATCAACCATCCTCTTGATTCGGTAGACACATCAACACCCTAACCAAAAGTAATTGAAAGCTTTGTGTAGTCACTTAAGAACCCTAGAAGAGTTACATAAGAACTCACTAAGAAGATCAATGTACAAGACATTACATCTAAAAAGAGCTCAAAATGAGTATTGTGTTAGCATTACATGATGGAGCAATTTAAAACTGAGAAGATCCTATTCTAAGAAGGAACTACCAAGAAGTACTTCAATATTCTCTGTTAGCATTCTCTTCAACTTGCGAAGCTTCCTGTAGTGCATGTTAAAGCCGGTAACTTCTAAAAGTTTCATCAAAAGTCAGATTGTGAACAAAAGTACCAAGAGATCCATATTCCCTTTATATGGACCTAGCGCACATAAGAAACTACTTCCTACAAATTAATATTTATCTACCTGATACTCTTAGGTTTTTGAAAACTCACTTTAGCTTCATTATAAAAATCACTATATCTTTTTGAGAGTTACAATGGATAACGATCAATGACATTGTAAAACATGGTTCATTTGTTGGAGAAAAATCATTTGATTCCTTGTTGGTGTATAAATTTTAATCATCATAATTCGAATTTTGTTAAGGTCAAAGAAGGTAAATATGTTCTATTACACTAGCACATAATCCTAATTCAAGAAAAATTTACATACATCTACATGTATAAAAATATAAATAAATCTACTATTAATAATTTATTACAACACAAGTCATAAATAAAAGTGAAAAATCTAGGGGGGGTGAATTAGGTTTTTTATAAACTTTTTCAAAACAAATATTAAAACCCCTTTTGTAAATTTGAAAACTATTTTGGTTTTGCCAATTTTTCAAACACTTGAAATGCAAGAAATGGAATACAATGAAATCCAACAAGAAAAGGCAATGAAAGCTGTAATCAAACAAGAGACACAAGATTTATAGTGGTTCAACTCACCCTTGTGAGTCTAGTCCACTATCTAAGGTTCTCTATCTTAGGATTTCACCCAAATCCACTAATATCAACCAACAATACATCCAAAAGTTATAAACCCAAGTTTTACAAATAATCATAAGCTAGATTAATCCCTTCCAATGATTTTGTGTCACAAAGACAACTTAGACAATCAATAACATAACAAATCAAACTGTAAAGACTTGAGATGATACAAAGAACACTTCCCTTTGGAGTGAGATGAATACATTGAAGCCTTATCAAGTCTCTTGATGATTCTTTGAAGCACTAGCTTGTGAATGGATTAAATCTTTGAAACTTTGATGAAATTCTTTCTTTTCAATGTTTTTAGACATTTTTGGAGCAGAACATATGGCTTTGGAATGGTTTTTCAAACTCAAATAGGTATGGGAGTTAAAGTGCCAACGGTCAAATTTTTGACCTTTTTTTAAAAAAAATTCCAGTAGCGCTTTGGACTCTAACTCAGAAAGTTTGGACGGTCCACAACCTAGGCGGTTAGTGTCCAGAAAAATTGTTTTACCAAAACTATTTGTATTTTTTATATTTCAAAACATAGTCATTAAAATCCATTCAAAAATACTTAGATAAATAAATTTTGAAACATGCTTTCATGAATGTAAATATTTTGAAAGATTTAAATGATGATTTTTAAGAAAACATTTTCTAGTGCAAGAGTCATCAAAAAGTAAACTTGGTACAAAGATATAAAATTATTACCCAACCAAGCTACTAGGCTAATTCTTCAAAACTTGAAGTCTTCAAACTCTTTGAGAGGTTAATTCCAGGAGGACTTCGTACTTGTATGCACAATTAATCTTTTTCATGGGGTTGATGTAGTCCAAAATTTCATTAGTACTAATTTGTTATCATCAAAATAAAGTTAATTAAAAGCCTATAAGGGCTTTCAATCTCCCCCTTTTTGATGATGACAAACCATAAAAGAGATAAGCACAAGGATACATCAAATATGGAGCCTAAGTGAATAAAATTCAAGTAATCATAGCTCCCCCTCAATCTATGGCCAAGTTAAGGTAAAGATAAATACAATAATAACAGCTTAACTGGTGTGAGGTATGACCCAACCTACCTCCAAACCTCCTTCCTTCCAAAATGATGTGAGGTATGAAATGATAAATAACACTAAGCTCCCCCTCACTAATAGAAGTAAATCTATTTATTATATATATATTATTATTATTTTTTTTTTAAAAAAATTTCCCTCTGTATTTTGATTTTTCCAAACCTGAAAAAGTTTAAGAAGCAAACTTCAAGCAATTTATATATTACCCCAAATATTTAATTTATGATATACATAAACCACAAGACTTATATAAACTTCATGCACAAGTATACCATGTCATATTGTTTGCTAAAAACCCATTTTTATCTAATGTGCGAACCAAGCCATAATAATTTAGACAATGAAGCTTGAACAGAAATTTACCAAAACATCACCATAATTTGAAAGCAAGCTACCAAAACATCACCATAATTTCAAAGCAAGCCAACATAGACCATCAAACAAGTAATCAAATTCCAAACCCACGACCAGTAAGTACGTAATAGCAACATAACATTAAAAGCATAATAAGTAATAGAGATGCCAGAATTATCCATAACAGTAGTACCTAAAGGAGTTAGCAGAAATTTATAATAAATAAAAAACAGAGATGAAAAGTTCCAAAATAATGATCTATTCTCCCCCTTTTGGCATCATAAAAAAAAGGAACAACAACTGTAGGTGGCGGTGCTACTCGGAATCAGCCACATAGGTAGAGCCACCAGGGAGATCTTTTCAATGAAGACAAAGAGACTCCAAAGTGTCAGTTGGAGCCTGGCATAGTGAACGACGGGGAGGAGTAGGATTTACCTTTTGGCTGAAGTTTCTACAAATAATAGATTCCAAGCTCTTGACCCGCTGAAGTATATCAGAACATTCAACCTCATGGCACTCAAAGGCCTTGAAATCATCCACTCGACATGCTTCATTTCTTACGTATGTATAGATGAATATCAGTGATATTATTCTCAATATCTGAAACCGGAGTAAGCAAACCATCAATCTTGTCATTTAGAAGCCCTAGGGACTCTTCCATCTTACCCTCAAAGAGTTGCCAATAAATCATAAGTGACTTAGAAAGATCAGGTTGGCGACTAGAGCTCAGAGCTGTGGGGGGTTGAGGAGGATGATGATTTCAAGCAGGATGGTCATCCTCAATACGGTCACCTCTACGAAGTGCCTCAAGAGTAGCCTTAACTTCAGCCTCAATATCATCATCATTAGGAGCATCACCTTCATTTCCATCATTTTCATCTAAGATTGTCTTTCTTTTGCGATCAATGTCTTTCTTTTGCGATCAATGAATGTCAAAAATTTACTTTTCCATTGAGATGAGGAAACTTCATACTTATATTTAAACGAACCATCAAAAAGTCCAAGGCCCATACGAATACAAGATAATGAACTGATGCAGTCACCACTCTGTTTGCCACCACTCAAGGGAATGTGAAAAAGTATGAATAGCCAAGTTAATAGCCGGGCATAGGGTAGGCTGCGAATCTTTCCTTTACTGCACCACATCATATGTTGCAAAGCCAATTTACCAAAATCCGTGGTTTTGCCTTTAAGAAGTAGATACAGAACATACATTTGGGCATGCCCAACAGTGGTCCTATGACCACTACAACAAAAATGGGTTTTAGGGACCTTTGATTTAAGGACGTTTATATAAACGTCCTTATAGACCATTTTTAAGGACGTTTATATGACAAAAAAATTTAAATATTTTTATTAAATAGTTTTTAGGACTTTTATGGTTAATTTTTATATTATTAATCAATTTAAGGAAATTTATAAATGTCCTAAAAAAATAAGATTATTTTGAATTAGAATTAAGGACCCTTTTTTTTAGAATTAGAATTAGAATTGAAAAAAAATAAAGGACATTTATAATGGTTCTACTATAATAAAAATAGAATTAAGGATGTTTATATTTCTATTTTAGAAAAATGTATTGTATTTGTAACTTTTTAGAACTTTTGGAAAAAAAATTATTTTAATTTAATTGTTTTAGAGATGTTTATAAAAGTTTTAGAAAATAATAATTTAAGGTAAATAAATACAATTATTGCTAGACATTTGTTTTGGTCCCTAAATGTAATGAATAAAACAAAAATTGAATTTGTGCCTCTAATATTTGGAGCCAACACATTTTTTTGAAATTTTAGACAAATTATTTTTCTCCCACGAAACATAAAAAGAGTGCTAAATTAAATTGGTGTCGTTTTAAGATGAATATACTTCAGTCATCCTTACAAAATTTCTTGCTCAGTCGTCTTCTTCCTTTTTGCCAAAAACCTCTCCCACCCCAACTGAAATTTTTCCTGAGAGATTGCTCTTGAAATCGAGACGGAACTTCAATCAGCCTGTCGAATCTCAGAGTTATCTCTGGCTTCGAGTTATTCCTGTGTCATCTCTTGGAGCTGTCGCCTGTAATGGTTTGTTTCTTTTGGTAATTTTGATCGGTAATTGTTTCTTATCAATATACATACAGAATGCCAGAGCCTACAGAATCCACTTTTAAGCCTTATACAATATTGGGCTTATTTATAATGTGATTATGGTTGTAACTTTCGGTGTCCTGAAGTTTGTCTGAAAGAGGAATTTCTTTTACACTCTTTTCTGATAAATAGGAAAGAAAAGGAAAGAACATAAAAAAAATAGCGAGAGAACGACGTCTTCAATTGTATACTCCGTCTCCGTAGACTCCATCTATTCAGTCTGATTCTCTAAACTCAAAATTCAATTTAGAATCTGTTCAATTGGTGGTCTTAACTCTCAGATTGAGATTTATTTTGAAATAAGAAGGTGAGAAATTGGTGTTAAATTGTAGGGTAAAGTTGAGAAATTGGTGTTTTTAGATTTGTGAATTTATTCGATTTGTTCCTGAGGTTTAGACAATTCTGATATAGTCTTAGGTTTTCAACTGTCTCATTTGCCACTGGGTTGTAGTCTTCTTATGGCTTGGAAAGTGAACAAATATACTGGAGTTATTGGGGTTTTCAATTGTCAAGGAGCAAGAAGTTGACCTTTTTTGGTGCATATTCTGTTCGGCTGGAGTAGTCAATACTGGACATGATGGAAGTAATAATGGCAGTTCTATTTTGGAGCTTGTTCCTCTAGATAATTTTCTTTGAATTTGTAGCAGAGAATTGCTTGCTAGGGGTGGCAAGCTCCTTAAGCGTACTAGGAATGGTAACAATTCTACCCCCTTTCTAGTTTACTTTACATTATTAAGATAATGAAAGCTTTAGGAAATTTACAGTTAAAAAAATAGAAATGTGCTTTATCTGTTGTTGTTCACCAAGAAAACATGTTGGGTAAAAATGTTATATGCTCTGTTTAGACATTCAACTTGTATTGGAATTTTCATCTTGATATTTTATTTCCTATCTAAATGCAGGGGATCTTCAGTGGAAAATAGTATTTGTTTACATCAA
>JAWZTD010050796.1:18219-37279 GCA_035221335.1 Echites panduratus | reverse complement strand
GTTGATCTTCTTTCCTTTGTAGAAATGTGATTAATGCCTTCTTCATCTTTGAAGCCCTTGCTCTTGTAATAGGTCCACGAGGTATATGAAGGCTTGATCTCTATCAATCTTGCATTAGCATCATCCAATTCCTAACCCCAAAACATCACACTCAATTTCAAAAACTTTTGAAAAATCTGGTAAGGAAAGGATAGGGGCATTAGCCAACTTAGAGGAAAAGCTTTCTCTTACTATTTTTCCCAATTAAACTTCACTTTTACCTTAAGCATTTCAGTAAGAGGAGGTGCAATGGTGCTAAAGTTGGAGACAAACCTTCAATGGTGCTAAAGTTGGAGACAAACCTTCTATAGAATGATGCCAAACCATGAAAGCTTCTTACATCACTTGCACTTCTAGGTGTTGACCATTCCTTGATTAATTTTACTTTCTCCTCATCAACATGTATTCAATTAGGAGTAACAATATAATTAAGAAAAGCTATTTTAGGTTAGCAAAAAAGAACACGTTTTCACATTGACATATTTTTTCTCACTCCTAAAGATATCAAAAACATATCTCAAATGATCCACATAATCTTCCAAGCATTTGCTATAAATCAAGATGTCATCAAAATACATCACAATAAATTTGCCAATACAATCCCTAAGAGTGTGATTCATTAATCTCATAAAGGTGCTTGGTGCATTTGTGAGCCCAAAAGGCATGAAACCACCCATAAAGACCATGTTTTGTTTTGAAAGCAGTTTTCCACTAATCACCTTCTTTCATTCTAATTTGGTGGTAGCCACTTTTCAAATCAATCTTAGTCAAAGAAACACTCCCACTTAATTCATCAGGCATATCATCCAAGTGATTAATGAGTAAGTGATATTTTACCGTTATTCTGTTGATCGCCCTACAATCAACACACATTCTTCATGTCGCATCTTTTTTTGGCACAAGAAGTACCTTGACTGCACAAGGGCTTAAGCTTTCCCTCACCTAATCTCTTTCAAGGAGTTCCTCCACTTTTCGTTGAAGCTCTTTGGTTTCTTTCGGGCTTACCCTATAAGCTGCCCTGTCTGGAAGAGGAGCTCCTGTAAGCAAACTGATTTGATGCTCTATTCCATGGATGGGTGGCAACTCCTTAGGTAACTTATCCAAAAAAAATATCCTCAAATTCCTGCAAAAGTGAGTTAATGGCACTTGGACAAGAATTGTTAGGTTCATTAGAAATAGAAATCAAAGAATGCTTATACCTAAGTAATGACATAACCTCATACTCACAAAAAGCTTCTTTTACCTCTTTTTCTTTTGCATAAAAGTTCACCTTCTTTTCACTCTTGCTTTCTCCATCTTTCCTTTTCTCCTCTTACCTCTCATAGCTTATTTTAGCTTTTGTTTTTTCTCTCTTTTCCTTTTCTTTCAATTTCAATCCACTCTCATTTTTTTTTCTCTTGTTACCTCTCTTTTCTTTTTCCTCATAGAATTCTCTAATCTTCTCAAGAAATGTCTTTTGATCCACATAAGTCTCATGTGATCTCAATGAGTTCAAATGAATCCTCTATCCCAAAAATTCAAGTATGTATTTGTTCTTGTAGCCATCATATGTCACTTTTCTATCATATTGCCAAGGTCTACCAAGTAACAAATGTGTTGCTTGCATGGGGACCACATCACATAATACTTCATCACTATACTTTCTCATTGAAAAGGATACCCTCACTTGCTTTCCAACCTTCACTTCTCTACTACCATTTAACTATTGAAGTCTATATGGTTTTGGATGGTTGTTTCATTTAACTATGCATGGTAGTTTCAACCTATCCACCATATACCAACTAGTGACATTCACACAACTTCGTCTATCAACAGTCATGTTACATAGTTTTCCATTAATCAAACATCTAGAATGAAATAGATTTTCTCTTTGAATATCCTCCTCTTCTTTTGTTTGAGTACTTAAAACAATTCTAATCATCATCATGTGTAACTGCCCTTCAACAGGATCATTCTCAACACTATTAGTTGCATCTCCACAATTTCCACTCCAATCCTCATCCTCCTTCTCACTACAAGACTCAACATTATATCTATCAATCATAATAATGACTCTCTTGTTTGGATAATCGGGTGCATAATGTCCGAAACATTTAACATCTCTAGCTCTATTAGGAGGGTTGTGAGCTTTACCTTTGTCTCCAAATGTTGGCTTGGTGTCATTCAAATTAGGTTTGGAAGGTTCTTCCTTGGTAAAAGGCTTGGCTACTCTTTGCTACGTCTTAGGCCATGAACTTGTAGCTTTAGTAGCAAAATTTCCATGACTAGAAGATTGGAAAGTTTTCCCATAGTGTGATTTCCTGTTCTTGACTCGTCTTTCTATCTTGACAGCTTTTGATCCAATTCCTCCAAATCTTCATAATGTTGCAGTTCAAGTATGTCTCCTATTTTCTTATTCAATCTATATAGAAAACTTGCCATAGTTGCCTTTGGTTCTTCTCCGACGAGATTGCTTCTAATCATAGCCATTTCTATCTCCTTGTAATAATCTTCAGCACTCTTAGACTCTTGTGTAAGAGTTTGAAGTTTGTGATGAAGGTCTCTTTGGTAATGTTTAGGCACAAATCTCTTCCTTAGTTGCATTTTCATGCCCTCCCCTCCCCCCCCATGTCTCTATGGGTGGAGCATCTTGTCTTCTCCTTGTAATTACCAAATGATAACACCATACAATGGCATAATCCATGCACCCAACAATAGCTAACTTATGCTTCTTTTCTTTATAAAATTTGTGACATTCAAAGATTGAATCCACTCTTCTTTCCTAGTCCAAATAAGCATTTGGATCACCTCCTCCATAAAAGGTGGCACCTTTAACTTGATGCTTCCAAGATTCTAATCAACGTCATTGTCCCTCCTTGGCCTTCTTGGCCTCTCTTCTTCATACTCATCTTCATAATCACCTTCATTGCTTTCATCTTCTTCATATTGTTCTTGTACATTTCTTCTCCTAGGTGGCACTCTTTAATGTTGTCTTCCTCTTCCTCTTTGAAGTAGTTGATTTCTCGAAGGAGGCTGAGGATCCAATTCATTGCTATTCACCTTTTCTTTCACTTGCTCCAATCTTGCATTAAAATCTCTTCTCAACTCATTGATATTTTTAGAAAGGTCTTGACACTTCTCTTGACATTTCCCTTTACATCATCTTTCTCATTTCTTCCAAAAGAAAAGCATATCCTCCATGTTCTTCACCCATAGTTGAAGCTTGTGATGAATGTGAAGCTTCCTTGTTCATGATTTCTCACTATCACTCGTGTTTCACACTTTAGATGGCATTTTCTTCACTCTAAGAATCTCACTTATCTCGACCTTTTTCCACTCAAACTCTTTTTTTTTTCAAAATTTTCTTTTGCTCTGTTTTTATTTTATGAATCTTTCTTGTTCTTCTTTTTTTTTTTTTTTAGTTTTCTTTTGTATAGAAGTAGAAGAAGCAATCACAAACACCAAACATAATTGAATCAGAAATTTTTTTGGCCTTAGGCTAGATCCACACAACAATTGATCATAAAAAATACAGTAGGATAGATTTAAAGGAACAAAGCACAAACAATCACAAGATCATGACAATTCAAAGAAGAAAACATGATCTTAGCACATAAATACATGAAAGAAAATAAAAGGATAGTCAAACCTCTTGATGAAAGCCCAAGCTCTGATACCAAAACGATGTGATTCCTTGGAATTGTAGTTTCTCACATCAATGGCTCTATTCTAAAGATTCTATCACAAAAGCAAGTTATCAAAATTTTCATCAATTAGTTCAAGTTTAGAATTAGATTGACCTTAGGAATTGATTCCCTAAACCAATTTAATGAAAGTCTCAAAAGAAGTTTCTCAAGAACCCTAGATGTTCATGAAGAAACTCTAACCACAAGATCAATTTGATCTTCCATGTTTTGCTCTCAATGAGAAAGTTTGTTTTTGATTTAATACAAAGTCTAGTCCAATTACATAATAAGGATGCATTTATAGAATGGCAACCCTAATCTAACCTAGTAATTCATGATTCGGGTCAAAATACATAATAAACCCCTTAAAACAAACAAAAATTACAATAAAAACAAATATATATATATAAGAGTTATTATAGCAACTCGTGTAATGTAGCAAATCGAATACGTTAGCTATTCGTCTGGACATAGTACTAGACAGAGCCCAGGACAGCCTCTGTTTTAGGCTATTTTCTCATGGAAAAGGGTGGGCTTCAGATGGTAATTGGCAAGCTCAGGATGGGCTCTTTTAACAACATTTTTGTGTAGTATTTTGGCTTCATTTTATCAAGTTTTCATCTAGTTTTGATAATTCTTCAAATTGATGCAATCTTATAAAATGGAGCCTCCCAACCCTTCCATTGAAAATTCATTGCAAGAATTGGCAATAAGTTCAAGTTGTTCTTCTGTTTTGATCTTCAATATCCTTATGCCTTCTTCAAACTTGAAATGTATTCTTTCATGTCTTCCTTGGACCTCATCATCTTCTCTATTTGCTTGTAATGTCCCATGCCATTGTGAAGTCTTTCAATCCTTATTTTTTTGGATTTTATGGCATGAATTGGAGCTAGCTAAACCTTCATTCTTATCATTAAGTTTAGTGGTCTTAAACATAGATTCGCCCACAAGTAACTTATTATCTTGGTTGAACAATATAGACTTCATTTCCTTTTTAATCTGGAAATGTTGATATTTGTGAGCCTCATTTCTTCCATGAATAATACTTCCATGTTGGTCTTCTCTTAATGGCATTAAAATATGTCCAATCAATGCTTGAGACCTTTCTTGGTTCCCATCACATAGCCCTTAGACTCTAATTTAGAAATCATTGTTAGCCTCGTGAGTGGAGACATAGGGATTTCTAAATTAAGTTTGATTTTATTATCAACATTATTTTTGTTTAAAAAAGAGCAAGAACACAATTTCGTAATTTCTGTAAGAAATAGTATAGAGTGAGTTTCACATCCGCTTTTGAATTTTGTGAGTTGCCATCTATAAATAGCCTTCTTTAGAAGAAGGCTAGATAGAACAAGTAGGAAACTTTTCTTTGTAACAAGTTCTGCCAGGCTTATAAAATATGAGTTTCTAATTGTCTTCCTTGGTATTCTTTTACAATAGAAAATTTTTTACTTTTGAGTTTAATGATCATTTAGGCTTTTCATCTTGATTAATAACTCTTAAGTTATTTCCACTTATCCTTGTGCTTCAGTGTCACCTGCGTCCAAGGATTTATTTCTAGAATGATTAACAACAAAGAAAGTAGGTAGGAAGCCGAAAAGGGGGTAACATCTTTTCTAGTTTTAAGTGATAGTATTATGTACTAGGACAATGACATAATTTGTATTTATGCATTTAGATGTTATATATATGAGATTGATATTATTATATCTATTATTTCCATAAATAATACTATCTTCTTTTATATCATTAAGTATGTGACTTAATAGTAAAACAATTTTGGCAATAGATATATTATTCTAAATAGTTCCTATTCTGTTATGATTGTTGGAACGATAATAAATTAAGAATAGTATGTAATCTGAATGATGATCATGCTTTACTGATCATGGATATGGGATATTCAAGTCAGAGCTTAGATACACATTAGAGAACGTTATATTAGACATGACCATAATAAGAATTACTACACAGATTATATCATAAGTAATTCTCATCTTTATAGTCATATTTAAGTCCGTCGACCTGATTTCATCATGGATTTCTATGTGAGGAATTCTATGTCTTGACATAATCTAACATTATGTTTAACCGGATGACAATATAGGCTTTAGTTGTATATAGTATGAATCATAGAGAGAAATGTGAATGAAAAAAGATGGGATTTGTCCCACTCATTAAGACTGAAATATCCTTGGCGCTCTTGATGATTTAAACTGAGAAAGGCATGGCCCTGCTAAAATGAACTAATAGAGAGTTATTAGTATCATTTGTTCAGAAAATTTAATCAGGGATCAAGAAAACGAATGATGAAACTATATAAAGATGACTTAATCCACGCCTTATGCTTAATCTAGATATTTGTGACAAAGGGACCTAATATTTGACTTCAAAATAGGTTAAAATCGAACTAAATTCCCCCACTAACATCTAAATCGTTTGAATATTGATTTAGAAAGCTTAAAGTTCTAGTAGACCCACTTCAGCTCTTGAGATCTTGTTGTGTGGATACCGGTAGAGGACGTTCTTGTTTTGGTAGCGTCTTGGTTTGAAGAATCGATTCCTTATGTTTAGAGAAATAGAAAATGTATATTCTTCTCGTTATTTTTTTTTTTACATAATGTACATGAACCCTGACTTGGGATTCTGAAAAATTTTTGATTTTCTACTATTGTGTCTTCAAGAATCCCAACATTAAGTTCTTGAACCCTATTGGTATCAAAGGCATAAAACAGTGAGGACCAATATTAGTATTGGTACCTGGAAACATTTTCTAGTAAGATAGAAGTCTTTTTTATGGAAAATTTTTTGACTGTAAAGTCTTTCAATTGCAAAAAAACACATATCTTTCAACACCATGAATTCTCAAACTCGTGCTCAACAAGTTCAATCTTCTTCTGAAATCTCCGATCTTATTAGAACTACTAGTACTCTTTCTTTGCCTAATAGAAACCTTTTTCTTGATCAATCCAGACAAACTATAGGTTTCAGTATCATTCTTGAAACTGCTACTATAGCTAAAGTCATTCCTCTTATTATTAGTCTGTATAATGTTTATAGAAATAGAGGTTCTATTCCTATTGGTCTAAATTCTATTAAATAGTTTTTTTGTACAAAAAGATCAAAGAACATGTTCAAGCTTCTGCCATTGGCATTAGCGACATCAGGTCTTCTACCCATAAACAATATGTCACAATTAGAATACCCAAAAGTCATCAATCACTAGATCCCTGAAGGATACAGTCATTTAAACCTCGAAGCTGTTAGATTTGTGCTTTCATTTGGAGGCAAAAAAGGTCTCCCTATTAAAGCTAAAGTTGCTTTACTTGATACTTTGTTTATCCAGTATGAACATGTTGTAATAGATGCTGCTATAACTACACTAAACTCTAGAAGTGTAGTTTTAACCATCTTTCTGAACTTTGTATTCTCTCTTACTGACCCTAATTTATCAACTTGTTTCAAGTACTAGTACAGATTAGTGGGGCAGAATAGGTCAACACTACACAGATGACCACTTTGCACTATCAAATTGTTTACAGATTGCAAAATCTTGCCTTTGACCTCCAAACAATTGGTTCTCAAAATGCTTTGACTATATTCGCTAATGCTAATACAGAAGTACCAACTTTAGTAGAAGTTCCTAGACGGTTCATCAAAGAAGAACTTAACAAATTGGTGCCTACAAGATGGATCTTCAATTATGAAGCTCCACTACAGGAACCTGTAACTATTTAGGCTGCTCAGCCGATATACCAATTCCTTTCCGGTGGACAAGTTGTGACCACGTTTCATCCCCAAAGTTCTGAGTCACCTAGGACTTCTTATACTCAACTGATGAATAAATTGGTTAATAAAAAAGAAGTTAAATAACAAAACAAATTTTTGGTTGCCATGTTCAAGTGTTGAACAAGGCCATCAAAGCTAACAAACTCAATGTACACTTTCTCTGGGATACCCCTGGATCAAGCATATGTGATCCTGAATACTAATGTGAAGAGTATTCTGAAGAAGAGGAATACAAAAATCAGAGGAGTAGAAGAGCCCGAAAATAGCTAGCCAAGAAAAGGTGTCAACTCAAGATTGTCTGTCCGTATAATGATGATTCTGATGAAGATTGTATATTTCCACATGTTTCCATCATTCCTGAGCTCATTGACACTCTTCTCACCCAGGTAAGTCCACAAGTAAGAATGATACATCTTGTAAAATAAATCATTTTTCAAATTCTACACCTGCACCCATACCATGTATGATGTTTAATTACACTAATGATTTTCCTTCTTTAGAAAGGCTTAAAGACCATGTAAATCAAGTTGTATCCTCTTCTTTTTGTTGAACAAAAAACCAAGGATACACAAGGAAGGATAGTAGTACCATTGTCTCCTACGGAAGAAATTCTGAACTGGCAAACACCAGGAAGTTTCAGCGGTAAAGCAATTAAAAAAAAAAATTGATCCTTTTGAAAAACTACATCAGAAACTCCTTACCAGAGTCCAATCTTTAGATTTTGAACTTAGATCTGTGATCTAACATCAACAGTTTGGTCCTGAGCCTGGAAGAAAAGAAGAAGAAATTACCAAGTTAAAAAAAGAACTTAAGGTTATGAGAAAGCCTTCTTCTCCACCTATACAGTCACTAATCTTATTTTGATATACCTAACCCTCCATCTTTGTTTTCCTCACCACCTAGTGAATATCCTGTTTATCCTAGATCTACCCAGTTAAATTTCTTCCAAACCCTTGCTGTTATGGAAAAACAAAAGAAAAAAAAGAAGAAACAAAAATAAAAAACAATTGTTTCTACTAACAATCTTCTTCCTAATAGTTCCCGTGCTCAACAATCAAAAACTCCAGCTTAGCCTTTTGTTCAAAAGACAAAGACTTGTATGAAAGACAATTAACTATACAATCTTTTCCTGATGAACAAAATAATGATTCTTCTTGTTTTACAGAATATGATTGCGAGATTTCTGAAACAGGATCTCAAGAAGAGGTTGAGCAGTAATTCAATAATGATTAAGATAAGGAAATCATATATATGTCTGCAATTCTAATGGCCAATTCACCATCCCCGGAGCCACAGGTTGTCCACCCTGATTCCGATGAAGAAGAAACGACAGCACAGTAGACCTCAACAGAAAACCATTCAAAGAAACCAACCAATGGACCTTGGTTTACTGTTGACGATATTCCAATCTCCAAAAGAAGAGAAAGGCTGCAAGAAATTATTGCATGGCTTAATCTTCAAATAACAAAAAGAGTTTCATTAAAATCTGCTCTTTCTAAAATGTGTTCTAGACTTAGGAATTTTTTTTTAAAATTTATCTGAATATCATTAATGTTGAGTCTGTAGAACATGCTATGAATACATTACATGCAGAATTCGTAGTTGACCCTTCTATGCACTTTAAACGACATTAAAATGACTTCTTTAAAATGAAATGTTGCTCTTTACAACAGAAATATCTTGATCGTCATTTTAAAAGAATGTCGAATGGTACAGATGATCATTATCTAAAGCAAGTTTACATTTCATCTCTTCCTTAGGAATTGCAACCAGGAATCCTTAGAGAAATTCAGACATTGGCCGACAATATGCAGGTATTGGCCTTGGAGAAATTCACTAGTTCACACTTACCTCTTTGAATATGTTTCTACGGTAATGTGTCTTGGAATACATCATCCTCTTATGGTGATATTAGAAGATGTTTAAAATGGCTAAATATATTGCTATTATGTAATGATGTGATTTCTTAGGAAGGAAGATTCATCAAAACACATCAATTGAAAGGATTTCATCAAAAGGTTTGTTTTAGGCCTTAGACTAGATTCACATAACAACTGTCCACTAAAGATAAGGTATGATAGATTTAAAAAATAAAAACAAACACATATAAGATCATAATAATTCAAAGAAAAAAAATATGATCTTTAGCACAAGAACAAGAAAGCAATTGAAAGGTAGTCAAACCTCTTGATGAGAACCAAAGCTCTAATTCCAGATGTGATTCCTTGGATTGAAGTTTCTCAATTCATTGGCTCAATCCTTAGAACAATTCACAATGAAACAAATTTCCCAGGATTCAAGTTTAGTAGTAGATTGACCAACATTATGGAAAATGCTAACTGATCTACAAGTTTTATAAGACCTTCTACACCCTAAACCAAAGTCAAAAAATGCCTTAGAAGTAGTCTTTCAAGAATCCTAGTTAGTTCTTGTGAATATTCTCTCAAGAAGATCAATTTGAATATGTTTTTAGGTTATTCCAAGATGTCTTCAACTTACAAGATATGATATATATATATATATATATACATATATAGAATAATGGAACTCTAAACTATATTACAATTCTTTCTTGGGGTGCTAGAGACATAAAACGTCCTCTAAAACAAGTTAAAGACAAGAAAGACAAAAAAAAAATTTTTAAAAAAAGTTCACTGTAGCAGGGTACTGTATTTGCCGTAGCAACATTCTTTCTACTTCATTTCTTCATGCCTTCTTGATTTTTTCTACTTCTCTCTTCATTGATGCTTTCATCGCATGAATTTGAGCTTTCTAAACTTGGGATGACTTCAAAACCAGACAGTAGTCGGATGTCTTCTTCCAATGCCGGACAGTGAGCAGTCTCATGTTTTTCTCACCATTTTAAGCTCTTCTCTTCATGCCTTCTTAGTTCTTTTCATTCCTTGACATCATGGTAGATATATGGCACGAATTGAGGTCCATCTAAGCTCTCAAAAGATGAGACATTACCGTAGTTTAAAGTCCATCATCTTCATTAAGCTTTTAGGGTTTTCTTGGATGACTTCAACTTAGTTAGTTATATTTTCTAATGACTTCATTCCCTCTTGAACTTGAATTGCTAAACTTGTAAGCCTTTAATTCTCCCATGAATGTTGTCTTCAAGTTAGCTTTTCCCTAGATGGCATGATTGGTCTGCAATCAACTTGTTGAATCTTTCCTAGGATCACATCAATCTCTCAAGTCATATTCTCTACCATTTAGAAAAGTTTCTCGTAGGTCTACAAGTGGTGTATTCTTTCTATGACCAGCTTCCTAGGCTTGTGGATTTCTTAGCTCATCTTGAACTGGGATTCCCTGTTGTTGAACTTTATTTTCAGGTCCTTCACCTCTCCGATCAGAGACTGCTGAGGGCCTCATCTCCGAGCACTGAGTATATGATGGAGTATTTTCTGTGGAGATGTAATCTCTTGTGCTTGTGAGATTTTCAAGAACACTTACCATTCTCTCTAGTAAGTGTCTTGGTATTTTTGGGTGACTTCCTTGTGACCCAAGTAAGGTACAAGGTTGTATTGATATCGCATTCTCCGGGCTTTTCTCTCATGCAGTGTCTCCATTAGTGTTTTGGAGGGATCAGAATGAATTGGTTCTAGACCTGGTAATGTGCATATTGTGGGCCGTCGAAGAACTAGAGCATGCTAGATTTGGATTTGGAACATCAATCAAGACAGGGGCATCAATCAGATTGCCACTTTGGAGTTCTCAGAGAGATTCTTGCGGAATAGTCTCTCTGATGCACAATTCCGTTCTCTGTGGACATCCATATCTTGCAATCAATATGACTTTAATTTTTTAGTGTTTCTTTGAAACTTTTTGTTTGATATTTCCCACAAACGGTGCCCGAAGTAATGGGGCCAAAAGAGACCTCTGGGTCACCCCATTGCAATGGTGCTTGTAAGAACAACAAATTGAAGTTGAGATCACCGGAGAGGACTATCGCCCTAAGGATAACTCCAACAATCAAGTTGGAACAGATTGTATGGGATGAAAATCAGAGATAGTCAGTGACTTCTCCGTTCTCTGAGTGGGTAGCTCAGATTGAGAGTTTTTAGTTTCATATCAGACTATCCTAATTTGATTCGTGATTAAGACGTTCTTACGTGGATAATTGATTCTCGGGCATTGGGAGTAATTTCCTGATGAGAATCAATTGGATCCCTTATAATGTAGATTGATTGAGGGAAGTATATCCCGTCAATCTTGGTAGTGATCTTTTTGGAGTAGTTTCCTTGTCAAAATACACTAAGCCTGTGTATTCCAAAATTTTGAAATACACAGGCTAAGTGGTCTGTGACCTTGAGGAACTAATAAAAAAAAAGATCTTTATCTTTGTCATAATCAAGGACTAAGTGGTCGGGAGGCTTATTGAGCTAATCTATATGTTGTGGTTTAGTTTTATGGCCTTAATGTGGTTGTATGTTGTATGTTTATAGACCTCCATAAGTCTGAACCCATGAGTAGGTGGGGTTGGTTCTTTACTCATTGGGTCTGGTTGTCTGGTATTCAAATCGATCTTTGGACATAAACCAACAACAGCAACAACAATAATAATAATTTTCAATAATACTGTCACATGGTTTTCCATTTCGTTGAGACTTTTCATATTTGCAGAGAGAACCTTTGTCATTTGTCAACTATTTCTTTTATCTAATATTCTATTGACATATGATTTGAATTACATGAAGTGAATTTAGTCAATAAGAAAATTTTTAGTGACATGTCAAACGAAATGATATTATTGATGAAAATTGAATACTTTTGTGCTGATGATTCAATAGAACAACCATGAGGTGATTTAAATATAATGTAACGTATAATTGTAAAATTGACTGATTTTATAATTTAATGGTTAAACATGAATTTTTTTCAAAAGAAATCAAGGACAATTTAATAGTTAAATTGATTGTTTATTTTTTTTTTAAATTTTGTTTGAGCTTATATACTGAAACAATTTTTTTTAAAGAAATCAAGGACAATTTTAAAAAATTCCTAAATTTGTGATCCCACCCCTAGTACCTTACAGAGGATGTAAATCGAGAAATGTGCCTCAATAGGTCAGGGTTCCAAGGAAGCTGAGAAACTCCCGCTTGCAAGGAGCTAAATCTTACTTTTAGCGAAATTCGAACTTCCATCCTCCCACGCTGAGGTGACCTCCAGAGATGGCAATGGGCTGGATCAGGCTGGGTCTGAACCGGGCCAGACGGACTAGAGGCCCACAAGTAGTCAGGATGAGTGGGTTGGAGGAGAAGGCGGGTCGGGTTGGTTCATCAAGCCAGGGACTTTAAATATATATATTTATTTATTTAGTTATCCATTGTATTTTAATAATCCAAAACTATTTAAAACTTCCTTCTTTAAGAATTTAGCAACATTTAAGTGAAAATCACTTAAGAAAATTTAGAATCCTAAATCAAAAGTAAAGTTTATTTGAGTAAAAAAATTTATTATAAGTTAAAACTTTCAAAATTTTAGAACTTAAAGATTTGTAAATTTATAAGTTTAAAAATTTATTAGAAATAGAAGTTAGAAATTTTGAAATTTTAGAAGTCTTACTTTAAAATTAGAAGTTTAAAAATTTATTATAAGTAGAAGTTAATTTTGAAATTTTAGAAGTTAATGCTTCAAAATTAGAAGTTTAAAATTTGTTAGAAGTAGTCAAGTAGAACTTAGAAGTTAGAAGTTAGATTTTTGAAAATTATAGAAATTAAAAACTTTAAACTGTAGAACTTTAGAAAAATGTATAAATAACTTATGCATGTAGAGATTTGTTAAATTAATAATTAAATTCTTCAAATTATAAATTTTGTGGAAAATCACAATAAAAAAAATACAATTACAAAGTCTACAACAATTAAAATTTTCAAATTACAATTATTGGGCTTTTCTATTGTAGTTGAGGTATATCATTATTTTTACAATCTTCTATATTGTAGAAGGTACATCTTGAACTCTTTTTTCTACCATTATCCAATCGGAAGCAAATATTAGAGCTTTCAAAGTGTTGGGTGCTAGGACACTCCTAGATTCATTAAGTCTTCTACCACTCTCACTAAAAACTCTTTCAAACTTAATGGTTCCAACAAGTGGCTTCAAACCTTCTCGTGCCATCTGAGACAATGTTAGGTAGGATGTTTGATTTTGTTTCCACCATCGTAAATGTCAAAACTAGAAGCCTCATCGAAATATTAGACTTGAGATTAAATGTCGTAAATTCCTAACTCATTCAAGCCACTAGAAGATGTCGTTGTTGATATTGAACCTCCTGTCTTTGATCTTTTGCTATCGTCGAGATTTTTGATAAGGATCCAAGCATAATCCTTCCCCTTTTTAGACGAGGTAGTCTCTCCTGGTGGCACCATACTAGTTGTTGGCATTGATAACTGATCTTCATAGCATGAAAAAATATAGTCCAAGTTAGTCTTAACATGAGTCTTCAACTGCTCCACCTTAAATTGCCAAGATGACCTTCTTCCTTCATGGGGTATAGACCATCCAAGCAGTTGATAGCCGTTTCAAAACGTGAAATCTTATAACATGGATCCACACAAAAACAACACAATACAATATAGGAATTTCGGAATAATATTTAAAATATTTTCTTTCCATAGCCTTTACAATTTGGCTATCCTCCCTTTGCTCAATAAATTCATGAAATGCAAGACATACTTGAATTAAAATTTGGATCATATCATGAATTGTTTGATAATATTGACCCAAAAGTAGTAAGGTCAAATCTTTCAAAGTTTTCAAAAAAGAAGAAACTATAGCATCACTATCAAAAATTGAACTAGTTGTGGGTTGTTGAAATTCATCACCATTACAAAATTGAATTGCAATATTCTTGTAAGTAAGTATACTATCTATCATTTCAAGAGTTAAGTTCCACTTAGTGCTAACATTAAGTCTAAATTTTTTATATTTTACCTTATTTTCCACACAAAGATATTTGAATTGTTGAGTTCTAACATTGGAAGTTTTAATAAATCAAACAATATTATGAATAATAGTAACAACTTCGTCTACAAGTTTAAGGCCATTTTTAACAATTAAATTTAAAATGTGACAATGCACACCTATTGTGAAAAATTTTTCAGTCACGTATTGGATTTATTTCACTAATTAAAAAGGGGATATTAGAATAATTATTTTTTGCATTATCAAAAGAGATAGAAAAAATTCTATTCAGAATATGAAATTCACCGGCAGTTTATAAAATAAATTGGACAATAGACATACTTGTGTGTGAAGATTAGAACAGTTTGAAACAAATTATTCTTTTTTGAATAATCCATTCCGAGTCTATCCAGTGATAAGTTATACATAAATAATATAAATCAGTAATTGCGGAAAAAGAACCACATGTAAAAACAAATTTTACATATTTTATTGTTCAAAAATTATTTATGAGATCATTTTTCATAGTTTCAAAATATTTTATAATATCATTTTTTAATATTGACATAAGAATTCTTTGAAATGTTGGATGCATATATTGTGTCATTGTTTCATTAAAACTTTCGATTTCGAACGTCCTAGACGGTAAATTTTCCTTCATAGTCCACCTTGCAAGTTTTTCTCTAGCCATTTTTTTTATCTAATTTAAAATTACCGGTTACTTTCTCTCTAGCTACACCTATTTGTTGTTGTTTTTACAAATCTTTATTTAACTCGGGGTGTTCATTTTTTATATGTTTAGTTAAAGTGCCCGTCCCACTAACAATTTTATGCTAATATATTTTACCACAGTGCACAAGTAGATTTATCATTTTCTTTTTTAAATATTTTTCAAATTTAGGATTTTTTATCTTTGGTTTTGCTTGTGCTACATGAAAATGTACTCACTTGTCTTAGACGACTGGTGGGGTTGGCATTTCCTCAATATTATCAGAATCAATATCGTCACCTAATGTTTCTATTTCTTTTGGTTCAGGGAAAAATAGTTCTATTATATTATTTTTAAAAGCAAAGTTAATTGGGTGGGAGGATAAACCAAATATATATATTTCTAAATTATATAATCAAAGAAATTAAACGAAGTGACAAATAAAAACCAAACAAAAACAAAAAAACAGTCAAGAAAGAAATAAAAGACAATTCAAATAAGTATAATTTAACAAAATTATCAAATTATAAGATAAATAGAGAGAAAATAACTTGAAAATAGGAATTCAGAAGAAATAGTCAAAATTGTGAAAAATGGAACACCAAATTTCTTCACAAACTTCATTTAGATCCAAGCTCTTTTTATCAAAATATAAAATTTAGCACAAAAATATACTAATAGAGGATTGAATTGAGTAATTGAAGAGTAGTTATAGAAATGTAGGATGAAGATTGAAGAATGGAGATTGTTTTGATGAAATAAAATGAATTTAAGGGTTATTTATAGATTTGTGAAAAATATATAAAAAAATTTCAATTCGTGGAATTTTGAATGTTGAAAAGCGGTCATATGATCTTTGGTGCGTGTGAATTGGTGGACTAAGCCGGGTCAATTCGCGGGTTGATCCAGGTTTAGTCTGAGTCGAAACATGGGTTCAAACGGATTATGGGCTGAGTAAAAAAAATTTGAAATCTCGCAAAGTAAATGAATTGATGGGATGGGCAAAGCTAGTTGTGATAATGTACACATGATTTGGCAACGGACTGGCTCATATGCATCAATCAGATTGGACGGGCTTGCAGGCCAGCTCGACCCACAATTACCTCAACCGCGACCTCGCCAACTTGGCATGCGAGGGCTACTTTTTATTTTAAAATCCAACGCAAAGTTGGTGTTCTTTTCGTACCAAATATGCTCCTGATTTCGTCACGCGCTCTCGGCGTCCTCTCCCTGTTGGTTTCGTGAACAAAATTGTCCGAAGTAAACCCTCTGACAACGAAAGCTTTTCATAATGTAAACAATTAAAATAAAGTAATTAAAAAAAGAAATATAATTCAATTTCTCAAAAGAAGACAAATAGTGAAGGAAAAAAAACGGGGGACTTCTTCTTGAGTTCATTTATTCCACAGTTAATGATTGCCATATAATTACTCTTCACTTATCATCCTTAAAGTTCACAAGGAATTGGTTTGTGCTGTGGGAGGGGTCGTTTTCGTGATTGTTTCTGATAGATATTTTGTTACTGTACCCTTTAGTAAAGGGGAAGAACAAATCAAGAGCGTTTAATCAGCACAGCACTATCGTTGCTATCTGTAAGTGAAAGGCCATTCTGCAATTTTTCAGGGCATCTTTTAGTTTAATTCTTTTCCAAATGTTGTGAAATTCTTGATGGGCATAACTAGAGTCTGATGTCAAGTTATAGTTTTTGCCCCCAGAACGTGGGAGATGCTAGAAATTCTTCTGATTAAACAGTTTTGAAGTAAGGATATATTTTGACTGTCGAACATGGTTGAGATTCTCAGGCTAAAACCATAGAAAAGCCAATTGACTGAAAGGGTACGAAGCAGGTGATGAGGGGTATCAAACTCTTAGGAATCTTCTAGTTTCTAATGGCTTGCTTTTATTGAATAAACTACCCTGGATGCCTGATTTCTTTCTTTGTTTAGTTTTGGAAGGTACGTATTTTACGTTGTTGTTTTCTGATATGCAGAGAATCTCAAATTGCTACACTGCTATAACTACTACAGCAACAGACCCTCAGGAGCGGCTAAACTTAAATTTGAGGCACTACCTCGAAATTGTAGATAAAAATTTCTGAAATTTTTTGCTCTTGAAAGGTACATTGCTTCTGTTTTAGTGATAATTTATGGCTTTATTTCTGCAACTCACTGTGTCAAGTGAGTTTGTCACTACAAATGGTTGAAATTAGAGAAAGGAAACCCATCTTAAATTGATTTAATCTCCTCTGTGAATTTCTTACCAAAAACTGGAACAATGAATCTAAAACACATTTTCTGCATTCTGAAATGGCAATTGTCTTTTCTTTTGATTCTTAGATGGGGGATGAGGGTCATGGATACACTCCGGATGAAGCTCTTTCTGCAGTTGGTTTTGGGAGATTCCAGGCACTTACACTTGCTTATGCCGGACTTGGTTGGATTTCAGAAGCAATGGAAATGATGATTCTATCTTTCGTTGGAATAGCAGTTCAATCTGAGTGGGGAATCTCTGCTGGTGAAGAAAGCCTTCTGTCAACTGTGGTGTTTGTAGGCATGCTGTTTGGTGCCTATTTTTGGGGATTCGTATCAGATGTTTATGGAAGAAGGTAATTTTCGATACTTTTGACCTTGTTAGATGATTCTGTTCATGAAGTTTCTCTCCTGTGAACTTGTCTGTAATCAACATTTGTTCTTCATCTAAAGGAAAAATTAGGCCTACAAACTATTATCAGATATTTGATTACTAATGTTAAATTTGAACCAAGATGATATTTAAGCTTATTGATCAGTGGAAGAATGAAGTAATGACCTAAGGGGATAAAAATACACTAAATGTGTTAGAATCAAAGAACCAATTGGTCTTCTGAATTTATCTGTTTTTACTAGCATCTTCTTATCTCTCTATTTTTTGTCCATTTTGTATATTTTGGTTATCTATTTGTGTAATCAAGTTCTGAAAGAATTTTGATTTTGTTTAATATTTCTCCATCTCCATCTTGTATCCACAGGATAGCCAGATATCATTGGAAGTTCTATGTAATATGTAATAACTTCTCGAGATATTAAAAAAGTCAAGAATCTTTTATGTAAAAGTCCGTTTAGACAAACTTTTGGAAATTTTGTATGTTTGCCCTTTCATGCAACATGTTTTTTGTACATTTGCCGTTCAATGCAACATGTTTTCAGGTGTTGTTTGTATCAATGACTTAACTTTTTCTTTCTCTGTACAATTATGACTTTGAGTTGTCTACAAGGTTCTCTGCCTACCTTCTTGTGCATCCATGGTGCATCACTAGAAAGGGAAAAAAAAAATCAAAATAAAGTTTCTACAGAAGTGCTTTAATGAACAAACATCCACAATCTTGAGCATGCATGCATTGCCTTCATGGCTTTTATGTTGTGAAACAAGGAAATTTGTGAATTGCAGAGAGCATGTAACAAAGCATTCACATAAATAGTGCAGTGTTGTTTTACGGAGGCATGAGTAGGTCAGGTTTGAGACTTGAACATGAACTGGATTTATCATTTAGAGTTCATATTTTTGCTTGCAAATATGTTCTTTGATTTTATTTGCTCACCTAATAATTTTGGTATTGCCATAATTGAATATCTTAGAGTGATCTGTTATTACGATGTTGTTTTAGCCAAAACAGACTTTAGCAAGAAATATTTGCACTTTTTGGAAGTTGTTTTTGTGCTGAAAATCATAACTAAGTTTCTCTCTGATAAGTAACCTATTACACAGAATTGAATATGCTGTTTATTTTTTTTATTTTTAGTTTTTAGTGAAAAATTGCAGTAAGTCAATTTTTGAGATCATTACTCACCATAAGACCAAGTTTGAAATGTCATGTGATAAAGGTCACCGGACTGCTGAGCATCATGATGGCTAAATGGTGGATGTCAAGTTTTTTTCTCCTTTAAATTTTTACTCTATTCTTGTCTTT
>JAWZTD010050765.1:0-10879 GCA_035221335.1 Echites panduratus | reverse complement strand
TTTATAGACCTCGTCTTTTTTATGGTACCAATTATGATTGTTGAAAAAATTGCATTCGTGTTTATGTTATCTCTATAAATTATAAATTGTGGAATATTATCTCCAATGGTCCTATTGTTCCTACAAAGATGGAGAATTATATGATTGTGCCAAAGAGGGAAGATGAATTTGATGATGAAGACGAGAAGAAAGTAAGTCTTAATTATCAAGCTATGAATATCTTATCTTGTGCGCATGATGGCAAAGAATATAATAGAGTGAGTGGATGTGATTCCGCAAATCAAATGTGGAAATTACTCTAAGTGACACATGAAGTAACAAATCATGTTGATAGTGATGAGGAAGAAGATGGAGAACAAGAAGAAAGGGTCAACATTTGCTTGATGGCTATCAACGAAGAGGTAAATAATTCTATCTCCCAAAATGATTGTGATAGTGATAATGATGATCCTTATGATGTTTTGAATGAACTACTTAATGAATTTAAGAAATTGAACAAAAGGAATTTGAGGTTGAGAAATAAGGTTGAGAATCTAATTGTGGAAAACAATAGTCTTCAAGATGATAACATTAACTCTCTTATCATTGAGAAAAATGAACTTAGACATAGAGTAAAGGTTCTTGACACATTACTTATTGAGCATGATTTGCCTATCTAAGTTCACAAATGGGAAGGATAATTTGGATAAACAACTTGATGCTCAAAAGATCTATGGAGCTAAAAATGGATTAGGATATTCACTTACCCACAAGCATACACATGTTAGAAATCACTTCATTAAGGCTTCATCTTCTATTATGTACAACATGTGTTGCTCCTATTGTGACAAACTTGGTCATTATGTTTCAAAATGCCATGTTAAAAGAAAAATTGAATCCGGAATGAAATCAATTTGGAGAATCAAAGATCATGTGACTGCTAACCTCCAAGGACCCAAAAAAATTTGGGTACCCAAAGTTTCCTCTTCTAGTTAGATGTAGGTATACTCGAAGTCCAACTAAGCAATAAAATTCAGGGACACAAAATGATTCCTTGATTGTCAATGCTCAAGACATATGATCGGAAATGGTTCTTTACTTGAAAGCTTTAGTCCCAAGGATGGCGTTTTTTTGTTACCTTTGGTGATAGAAAGAAAGGTAAATTTCTTCGAGTTGGCAACATAGACAAGGTAACTTTCTATCATTATAAATGTATGGTTGATTGATAAAATCAAATATAATTTGTTGAGTATTAGTGAACTTTGTGAAAATGACTTATAAGTTGTCTTTAGAAAGGACTTATGTTGTATTGTTAATGAAGATCCTGGGAAAATAGATTTGATAATATTTACACACTTTATTTTGATGAACTTATCTCCTTTTGATATGAAATGCTTAGCTAAATGATGATGATGAAGAATCATATTCTTGGCATTATAGACTTAATCGTGTTGGTATGGATTTGCTAAGTGAGTTGTCTAAGCATGATCTTGTTAGATTACTTCCTAAAGTTCATTTTCAAAAGGATAAAATTTGTGGGGCTTCAATTTGGTAAACAAACAAAGATTTCCCTAAAAAAAAAAAAGCAGGGGTTGTTTCTACTTCAAAGCCTCTTGAACTTGTTCACATGGATTTGTTTGATCTTATGAATTTTACTAGTCTAGGTGAAAGAAAATATGCTTATGTGAGTTGATGTTTATTCTTGTTCTACTTGGATAAATTTTTTTCTTGCTCAAAAGGATGAAACTTTTGATGGTTTTGTAACTCACTTTAAGAATATTCATTACTTGCTTGATTGCAAATTAATTTCCATTACAAGTGACAATGGTAGAGAATTTCTCAATATAAGTTTTTCCACACTATGTGATGTTATACATATTGTTTTTGGTACCTAAAACCTCTCAACAAAATATTTCTATGGAAATATGACATGCACCATGCTTTGTGAAAACTCTTTGCCAAAATATAGTTGGACGGAAGCTATCAATACCACTTGTCATGTCATGAATCTTGTTTTACTTAGACCTTTTATCAAGAAAACTCCATATGAACTTCTTTTTGGATACTCTCCAAATATCTCTTATTTCAAAGTACTTTGACGTAAATGTTTCATTCTTAATACCAAAGAAAATCTTGTAAATTTCGATAGCAAATCCAATGACTTTATATTTCTGGGATATTCTTTAAACAAAAACATTTGTCGTGTCTATAACAGAAGAACATGGTTATAGAAGTTTTGATTAATGTTACCTTTGATGAATCTAACATCTATACCTTGAGAAATGATTTTGATGATCATGAAGGTACATGTGAAGATATCAACTTGACGGACGCAAGAAAGTGTGAATCTCCATGCCATGAAGAAGAAGAAAATATTTAAGAGAACCTTACGAAGACACTCGATGAAAAGGATAAGGAGGAGGGGAACAAATAATCATCAACCAAAATGACCACCCAAATGGTTGAAAGTTTGCTATTCACCATCCCAAAGAATTGAATATATGATCATCATCTCTATGTGTAAAAATGAGCAGAAATTTTATTTATTATCTTGCTTTACTTTCCTATATTAAGCCAAGGACCATTGATGAGGCTCTTGATTATGATTTTTGAATTATGGTCATGCAAGACAATTTGAGCCAATTTGTTAGATGCTAAGTTTGACATTTGGTGCATAAACCTAAGGACGGTTATGTCATTGGTACCAAATGGATATTTTGAAACAAATTAGATGAGGATGGGTAACTAATTAGAAATAAATCTAGATTGGTTTCCCAAGGATTCAAATCAAGAAGAGAGCATTGAGTATGACTAGATTTTTGCTTCAATTGCTACATTAGAATCTACTCATATGCTATTAGTCTTTGCATGTTTTAAAGTTTTTATACTCTATCAATTGGATGCCAAAAATGTCTTTCTAAATGGTTTATTGATGGCAAATTTTATGTCGAACAACCTAAGATTTTGTGCATGAACAATTTTCAAACCATGTCTTCTAGTTATCAAAACCTTTATGTGGTCTTAAACAAGCTCCTAGAGCTTGGTATGAACAATTGAGTGATTCAAAAAAGTTTTTTTTTAAAGAGGAAATGCCAACACTACTCTTTTTATTGAGTGCAAAGAACTTGGCAACAAATTACTTGTTCTAATATATGATATCATATTTGGTGCGACTAATGAGACTTTGTGCAAAGGATTTTTCACTTATTATGCAAGAAGAATTCTTGATGAGCATGATGAGAGAGTTAAATCTCTTTCTTGGTGTTGCAAATTAAGCAAACTAGTAAGAGAATTTTCATCAACCAAGCAAAGTACACAAGAGAGCTTCTTAAAAGGTTTGGGATGAATGAATCAAAAGTCATTGGCATCTCTATAAGTGCATCTACCAAGATGAACAAAGATGAAATTGGTAAAAAGGTAGATGAAAGCAACTGTTGACTTTTCTTTGGGAACAAAGATAAGAATGGGCTTGGTGAGGCATGTCTTCCAGAAATATATATAATAATAAGGAAGTCCATCTGATGGTGAAGCAAAAATATTTGAAAGATCTATTCCATGAGAGTCTTTTGTTTGGTGTTGCACAAATGATAAGAGAAGCTTAATTACAGTATTGCTCGGACCAATGACCTCCTCTCACCAAATTTTTTTTTATTACTTCAAGCCCTCTGTTCAACACCTTCACCATCTGTTGAGGGTCAAGGAACTGATTACTATTGTTGATGATTTTTTAATCTCAAATAGGTCAAACAAAGAATAAGGGAAAGAAAGATGCCTTTATTGTAGGTAGTAGACAGAAAAGAGGTACTTCCGGTGGATTTATTGATAGGGATTCTAAAGTTTTAGTAGATGATTTCAAGGAACAAAATAGCAAGTGGTCACATGTATATCTCGTATCTGATCTAATGTGGGAATCTTTTTTGCAAAGTTGGCACCTCAAAACAATTGATGGAGAGAAAAGGAAAAGAACAGGAGTATTTTGAATGATAGGCTACTCACTTGGTTATTCAAAGTCCACAGGATACAACTTGAAGATGGAAAATTCAGTAGATATGTTACAATACTCTCACAGCTATATGAATGAATATATCTGAAGTTTCTTCAAGCTTATAGAGTTAAATTGTCTCAACAGTCTATAAAAGAACAAGGAAACTGATGACAAAACACATTATAACAAATTTGATCACAAAGAGTTGTTTTTTGAAGATGAAAATTTAGTTCATGAGAGTGAATCTGAGAATTATAAAGAAAATAAATTGGAAGCCAAGATTGATGCAACAATTGAAGTTGTCTAAAGAGGAGGAGTGTTAGAGAACAAAAAAAAAAAAAAAAATAGACTCCTAAACTGAAAGCCTCTCCATTATTGATATGAAAGTTAAGATTGAATGAAGCATTAAAAATTGGAGACGAATAAGCCTTTAGTAAGCTGGAAGGTAACTGCTTGACATTCTAATTCTTGTTACAAGACCAGCCCATGCTGCTACTTGCAACCTGTGTCAGACAACTACAAAAAGGGGACAACAACAAGTCTATCTGTAACTACTCCTTGACTCCTTTTTTAGATGGTTTTAGATGTTGATCATAATATGTGGCTCTTTGTTATATATGTATTGATTTGATTTTTTATACAATTTAGTACTATGTGGGCTAATATATTTCCTTAGGGCTACTTACTTGTATGAAATTGTTTTATGTAAATATGACTATTAAATGTTGAGCATGATCTTGTAGATACTATTGATATTTCCTTCATGATGCCAAAATTGAGAGTTGTATATGATTTTGATGATTTTATATGACTTTATGGGTAATGTGGTTTATGGTTCTTGTTCCTCTTATGTGGTACATACATATATGTTTGTGTGGTATGCTTTGATGATTTTTACATGATTAAACTTTCAAACATGTTATGATGTGATGCAATTCATATCGTTCAACACTGTTATTATTCCAAATATGGTAGATTATGGCTGGTTATGCAGTTTGAATTGACATGCTTGTTAGTTTTTGTTAACTTATGTGTTGAGCATGCTTTTTGATGATCCTAAAAGGGGGAGAAGAATTGGCATGGTTGCTGATTTTCTATTCTTGTTTTATGGTTTATGGTTTAATGAATTGGGCAAACTTTTGGAAAGTAAATGAAGGACTTTATGACTTATGACTTATACCTTGTTTTATGATGATGGTGATGGAAAGTCTTTATTGCTTATATTGCTTGGCATACTGATTATGGCTTTGGAGTTGATTAGTTACTATAAAGGTATTCTCATTGTTGTTGAATTATTATTAAACGAGATACTTTGTGACTATCTTTACAAACCTTTTGAACCACTGAAATAGATTTTATGGATTATTAAAGTTGCGGTTGATATATTTGATGAAAATGGCTTTTTAGCAAATAATATGACATGGTATAGTTATGCATGAAGTTGAAATAAGTGTTATGGTTTATATATATCATGCTTTAAATGTTTGGGGCGCTATACGAACTGCTTGAGGCTTGCTTGCTAAACTTTTTCAGGTTTGGAAACCTCAAAATATAGATTAAACTTTGCCAAAAAAATTTTTAAAATATTTATTATATAAGTGAGAGGCAACTTAATGACTTATATATGTTTTAATACCTCCCATCTTTATGGAAGGAAGGAGGTAGGTTGGGCCATTAGGCTAGTTTAGTTGTTTATATTGTTAATCTTTGTCTTAACTTAGCCATATATTGAGGTGGAGCTATGGTTACTTGAATTTTATTCACTTACGCTCCATATTTGATGTATCCTTGTGCTTATTTGTTTTATGGTTTGTCATCATCAAAACGTGGGAGATTGAAGCCCTCATAGACTTTTAATTAACTTTATTTTGATGATCACAAATTAGTAATAATAATGATACTTCAAGTTTATGTATTTTTTAGGAAGTTTTGGATTACATCAAATAACCCTCATGAAAGAGATTGTTCTCAAAGTTTTGATGACTTCAAGTTTTGAAGAATTAGACTATTAGCTTGGTTGGGTAATAATTTTAGATCTTTGTATCAAATTTACTTTTTCATGATTCTTGCACTAGAAAATATTTTTCATAAAATATTCTTTAAAACTTTCAAAATATATGTTTTCATATAAGTATGTTTCAAGAAATATTTTATAAAAGTGTTTGTGATTAGTCTTAATTGATGATATCTTTGAAAAATCAAAAATAAAAATGGTTTTGGTCAACTGTGCATTTGGACCTTAACTGCCTAATCTGGATCCAAAATTCTACTGGAAAAACTTGGACCCTCATTCACTTTGTTAGGACGATCCAATCTGATTTAATCAGGATCCAAACCACTACTGGTAAAATTCTGGACAAAGATTTTTCCTTATATGGATGATCCAGTCTGACGAAATCAGGATCCAAACTTTCTGAAATTAGTTTTAAATACTTGCTTCACTTTCTTCTCTACCTTATTTTAGCCATTTTCCACCATTTTTCTGCATGAATTTTGGCAACAGAAATAGCAAGAAACAAAGAGGAAAAACATCATTCTCAAAGCTTCAATGATTTTATTCATCTAACATCAAGTGCATCAAAGAATCATCAAGAAACTTGTTTGAGCTTTCATTGTAAGATTTCACTTCAAATTGAGGTGCCTCTTGTACTCATTTTATATCTTTATTATCTTGAGTTTACTAGGTTGTCTTTGTGATACAAAACCCTTGGAGAGGGTTATCCTAGTTTGATTTAGTTTGCACTAGGTTGTCTTTGTGACACAAAATGTTTGGACGAGATTATCCTAGTTTGTAATTGTTTTGAGAAACTTGGGTTTGTGGCCCTTGGTCGTATTGTTGATTGATATTAGTGGATTTGGGGAAAATCCTAAAGTAGAAAAATGGACTAGACTCACATGGGTGAGTTGAACCACTATAATTCTTGTGTCTTTGAATTTACTTGGCTTTTATCTTTCTATTTCTTGAAAAATATATTAAGCAACATCTTTGCACACCAAGTGTTTGATAAATTACGCAAACCAAATAATTTTCAGTTTTTCAAGAGAAGGTTTAATTTGTGACTTGGAAAAAGAATTAAAATAAAAAAACCTGATTCATTCCCCTCTTAGGTTTTTTAGGTATATACCTTATTAATGGAGCGGAATGAAACTTGTGATCTTGTCCTTCAGAATTGAACTGGACTTATTGATATACTAAGCTTAAAGTCTTCTAATCTATTCCCTATCTGTCTGGGTGAATAGAAAAGAAAGAATAAGATAATGAAAAATAGGAGTGGATGCCTAAACAGACGTACTGGAATTTTTCTCCGTAGAGAGAAAAATACATGTGTTTCTTAGGTTGGGAATGATTGTCTGGTTATAGTTATTGTATGATATAACGAAAATAGAATAAGGCTTATCTATTTGCCAAGAGTCTAAACAACCCATCTATCCTTTTATTTAAATAAAAGGTCTGAAATTATTCATTGGATCATTGACCCAACAAAATTATTCTTGCCCTTTTATTAAAGCGCAATATTCATTTCTATTTTTATCCCATCAATAATTAATCTTAGAGACCTAAGTTGATGGAAACCTAGTTCCTTCATTGGCACAAGGACCAATCACAAGATCAAAGATGAGGAAAGCATTCATTTCATTCATGTAAAGAAATGAGGGATTACTTGATTTGGAAGCCATCTTTGAAGGGACTAATTTTAATGAAAAACAAGATGAACTGAAGATAAGGAGATTGAAAGATTCTATTCAAGCCAAGAAATCATCCAACATGTTGAGGGATCAAAGCTACATAAATTGATGATAAAAGGAGGCCAAAATGATGGAGAATCATGCGGGAGAAGAGGCCATCCGGTGCCAAGCATAAAGCATCTGGTGCTGGATCAAATTCAACCAGAAATGCTGCCATTCTAGTAGCTAGCCATTGTTGTGTCCTGTGAACTGCTTGGAGCAGGACTGAGGAACATCTGGAGCAGCCAGCACCGGATCAATGTTGCTTGGCGCCGGACCAAGTTTTCCAACCATGACCATTTTGTGCCCTAGCTCGATTTTAACTTGTTTTCTTCATAATTTGAAATTTGCTTTAAGATATTATCACCTTAGAACAATGTAATTAGGGTTAGGATTTATCCCTATTGTAAATACTTCTTATTTTGTATTCAAAAGATAACCTAGATTAAAATCAAATTACAACTATTTCTCTTTGAGAGAAATTTTCTGATCATCTTGATCAAACTTGTGAGATAATAAGAGACTCTTTTAGGATTCCTGAGTGATTGCAAATTAGGCTATCAATTACTATGGTTGAGGTATTGATGTGTCTTTACAAATCAAGAGAATGATTGATGGAGAGTTTGCTCTATAGGTCATTCTAATCAACTACTGAAACAAATCTTAATTGAATCCTAGAAATTAAGTGTGAGTTTGATCTTGTGTTTGCATTCTAAATGAAAATTCAATTTCAAAATCACATGATCTTTTGGTATCAGAGCTATGGTTTCTTCAATTAAGGTTTGAACTATAATTATTTGCTTTCAATTGCGTGCTTGGATCATGTTTGTTTCATTGTAATCTCATGATCTAGTGTTTGTTTTGTGATTTTTGTTCTTCTACATCTATCCAACCGCTAATTGTGATCTTTGTTTGTGTGGATCTAACCTATGGCCAAAAACAAGGGTTTGGTGTTTGTATTGCTTCTATCCTCCATATAAAAGAAAAATACAAAAAAAGAAAGAAAGTTTCAGCAACAAAATCAAAAAGAAAAACTGGGATTGAAAAAGATTGCAAGAAAAATCTGAGAAAAGTGAATTGAAATTGTTGAATTGCATTGATAATTGTTTGATTTGTGATTGAATTGGAGGTTGAATTGGCATTGTTTGGTGAAGAATTGAGTTGGTTTTGAGTGTCATTGCAGAGATTTTTTATCATAATTTTTTTGGACCTCTAGGTGTTTGAGTAAATAACCTTCATCTATTTTTTTGAATTCTAAGTAATCTATCACTTTATTTGTGTTGATTGACCTAATTTTTAAACTCTTTGGTTCTTGTGAGTAAATTTTTTATTGACTATTTGATGGGATTGTGTTGATTGCTTATTATTTTGCCTATTCAGTTGACATTATTCTTTTGAATCAATTAAGAACTTAAAAAGAGTTTGAGGGGTAAAAGACTGACTAAAGTGAGCACATTTGAGTGAAGAAACAACCATTATCAAGAGTGAAACACGAGTGATAGTGACGATGTTGAACAATGAAGCATCTCCATCATCACAAGCATCGATTATCGGTGAAAAACAGGGAGGGTATGCTTTTCTTTTGGAAGAAATGAGAAAGAAGTCAAGGGAGATGTCAAGGAAGTCTGAAAAGAACTTTCTAACAATATCAATGAGTTGAGAAGATATTTTAATGCAAGATTGGAGCACGTAGAAGAACAGGCGAATAGCAATGAAGCAGAGCCTCAACCTCATTTGAGAAATCAATTACCTCAAAGAGGAAGAGGAGGGCACATCAACAAAGAGTACCACCTAGGAGAAGAAACGTACAGAATCAATACGAAGAAGATGAAAGTAACGAAGGTGATTATGAAGATGAGTATGAAGAAGAGAGGCCAAGAGGGCCGAGGAGGGACAATGATATTGATAAGAATCTTGGAAGCATCAAGTTAACAGTGCCACCATTTTATGAAGGAGACGATCCAAATGCCCATTTGAATTGGGAGAGGAGAGTGGATTCGATCTTTGAATGCCACAAATTTTCTAAAGAGAAGAAGCTTAAATTGGCCATTGTTGGGTTTGTGGATTATGCCATTATATGGTGGGATCATTTGGTGATTGCAAGGAGAAGATAAGATGCACTCCCTATAGATACATAGGAGGATATGAAAGTGCAACAAAGGAAGAGATTTGTGAATAAACATTACCAAAAAGACCTTCATCACAAACTTCAAACTCTTACACAAGGGTCTAAGAGTGCTGATGTTTATTACAAAGAGATGGAAATGGCAATGATCCGGAGTAATCTTGTTGGAGAAGAACCCAAGGCAACTATGGCAAGGTTTCTACATGGGTTGAATAAGGAAACAGGAGATATGCTTGAATTTCAACAGAATAAAGATTTGGAGGAAATGGTTCAAAAAGCTGTCAAGATTGAAAGGCAAGTCAAGAATAGGAGGTCATACTATGGGAAGACCTTCCAATCTTCTAGTCGTGGAAATGCAGCTACCAAGACTACAAGTTCATGGCCAGAGAAGAAGCAAGGAGTAGCCAAGCCTCTTAATAAGGAAAAATCTTCCAAACCTAAGGTGAATGACACCAAGAGAATATTTGGAGACAAAGGTAAAGCTCCCAGCCCTCCTAATAGAGCTAGAGATGCTAAATGCTTTAAATGCCATGGTTTTGGACATTATGCACCCAATTGTCCAAACAAGAGAGTCATTATTATGATTGATAGAGATAATGTTGAGTCTTGTAGTGAGAAGGGGGATCAGGATTGAAGTGGAAATTGTGAAAATTTAATTGATAGTGATGAGAATGATTCTATCGAAGGGCAGCTACATATGATGATTAGAAAGGTTTTAAGAGCTCAATCAAAAGAAGAGGAAGATATTCAAAGAGAAAATCTATTTCATTCTAGATGTTTGATTAATGGAAAACTATGTACCATGATTGTTGACAGTGGAAATTATGTGAATGTTGCTAGTTGGTATATATGGTGGATAGGTTGAAGCTACCATGCATTGATCATCCAAAACCATATAGTCTTCAATGGTTAAATAATAGTGGAGAAGTGAAAGTTGGACAGCAAGTTAGAGTATCATTTTCGTCGGGAAAGTATAGTGACAAAGTATTATGTGATGTGGTTCCCATGCAAGCAACACATTTGTTACTTGGTAGGCCTTGGCAATATGATAGAAAAGTGACATA
>JAWZTD010050641.1:0-10896 GCA_035221335.1 Echites panduratus | reverse complement strand
ACCGGCGACAAAAATCACCAAAATTTTCCAGCCCCATTCCATTTCTTTCTCTCCATTCATCTTCACTCCATTCCAACAATTATTGAAGTGTGTTATATTGCAGAGAAGAGAAGATGTCATTCTATCTAGTTTTTTCATCCTCAGGCACTGTTGAATGTTGGTTCCACTCAGCATATGCCACCGGAATATGACCTTTCATTCTTGTGTCGTATGCACCCAAAATGACGCCTCCTTTTATCTTCTCATTCTTTTTAGCTGACAAAACAACTGATCAAGATTCTTTTTTCAAATGGATCAAAACCCAAACTCAAACCTAGACTATCCCAGAGTTTTACAACATTCTTTCCGGCAGATTGTGAGCCCTTCGCTGCACCTCTGACGGTGAACTCGTCGCCGGAGCTTCATATTAGCATTCTGCCACTGGTTTCTAGAAAAATGACTAGAACCCATTATGCAGAAATTTTCATCACCCGGCATTTGGTACCGGAACGACATAGTAGGCTCATCTTCATCGTTTTCAGATGCGACCGCCGATGTTTCATCCTTATCCTCATCGCTAAGATCCAATTCCAAATCTTGGTGCTGAAGAAGCGAATCGGATGAGGGTTTGATTCTCTGAATGTGAATAATCAAGAGCTTTAATCTCCTTATTATGCTGCTAAAGGTAGCTAGTATAGCAAGAATCATGGCCCATTTCCAAACGTGGTAAGCTTGGGGCGCTTTTTCGGTGCCGGAAACTGGGAGAAATCAAGGAATCAGAGATGGAGCCTACAAACTTTTGATTCCAGCTTCAAAATCGCTGATCATATTAATCTCTGGAATTTCCATATTGGATTCTAGAGTAGTAGAGAGATGTATATATATATATATATATATATATCTAATCAAGAAGAAGATGATCGAAAATAGACTGTCAAAAAACCTAAAAGAATTGGAAAGCTTTTGAGAAAAAGATGCTGAGAATAATGCTATGTTGAGAAAAAAGATAGAATGACATCTTCTCTTCTCTGCAATCAATAATCATTGGAATGGAGTGAAGATGAAAGGAGAGAAAGAAAAGGAATGGGGCTGGAAAATTTTGATGATTTTTGTTTCCGGCAGTGGAGGTTCAGACATGGTATGGGTTGAAGAAGGGAGCTACACTAAAGATACAATAATACCCTTATGGTGAGGGAAAAAAAATGGTCTTCCCGTTGACTTTGCCTGAAAATATACAAATCAGGTGAAAAAGACCTATTCGGTAATATATTAAAAAGTGATAGGATTTAAAAAGGTAAAAAAAAAATTATGGACCTAAACGGCTTATTAAAAAATGTTATAGTACTAAATAGGCGATTTTACCTAAAATTAATAACAAATTTCACAAAGTAATTAATATTATTATTTTAAAAATAAATTAAGTTGAAACTTTGTAACAAAATTTGTTAAAATTAAAATGAGACATTTTATTTAAGAGAAATCTTTTGTTTAGGTGTAAAGATCTGTTAAAAAAATTTGTCAAAACTATATCTTTAAAAGAGCTTGGTTGATACCTTTCCTTCCGAAAGTCATCCCAATTAACACCCTTTGGTTTATGCCTCATTGCATTACTTACTATTCAGGGACTGGAGATAAGATAAAACAATGTCCTGGCCTGGTAATCTCTTTTCTGCTAGTTCTTATAGCCTTAAATATGGCATTTTCAAATGCTAACTTGACCTCCGGCTTCTTCGCAAGAGTTGCATTTCTTAATTAAAACCTAATTTAAGAGTCCAATATATTATAACATATAATAATTGACCAAATAATAATAATAATAATTTAATATACCGCTCATTGCTCAGGCATTCATCTAGTTAAATGATATAATGTGATTTAAAAAAAAAATGTCACTTTTTAAGAATTAGATTACTTAAGCAAGAATTAGATCTTTTTAATTAATTAAATTGATTTGACAGAAAAGGAAGAAAAAATTTAAAAACTAAGAAAAGAGATCTTTTTAAGCCTTAATTGCTCCATCACTTTTTAGTCATACTTCTTCCGATACTGTCGCCCTGCTTTGTTACCGGTACGCATAAGCCGAAGGGGCATACCTCAACTGCTCCTGGTCAGGGGAGAAAGTCATCCTCAGCTAGTTTGATATTTGTCTGATGCAAGATCAGAGCTTATCAGCAGGAGTTAATGGGCAAACCTTTGAACTCAAGTCAATTAATACACATTTCTCAATTTACATCCTTCACAACATCCTATTGACGGGATCATGAAAACCTTTGAGTTGGGGTCTTAACTTTTTTTATTACCGATAAACATAAAAACAAACAACTTTATAGACGGGAGGACCATCCTAGCTTCCCATGTTCACATATTCACCATTAAATATTATATTTGCCTCTAAAACCAACTCTTCTTCTAACATATGAGGATCTGCTCTGAATGAGTAGGAAGGTGTTTGGAAAATGTCATCAAATAATAAATGCCTAATGAAGAATGGGGTGATTGAACGAACACCTATCTGATTTGCTTAACTATGAACATAACATCTTTTTTCTCTCTTTTTTCCTACAGAACTTGAAAAACAGGTATTATCTATGACAAAGTTAGTCCCCATCGAATAAAAATATTGATTTCCTTTGGTTTATTATTGTTACAGATCTCGGTGTATGTTTCCGAATTAATTAATTGAAAAGAATTTTCCAGCGTAGAATATTCATTGTTTAAACATGTGCAAAGCTTTTAAAGTATCTGTTACTACAAGTGATGATGCACAAGAATTCAGAGATCGTCTTGAGATGTTATGGAGGTAAGAACTTGTCCGTACAATAGAAAGATTGGAGAATCTCTCCAGGGAAAGCTTCAACGATCAAGTTAATATATCTCGGAAGAAGGTTTCAGAGTAACTTGAGAATATAAAATATAGAGATTGGGTAGATTACCCCCCTGAGGTGTGCAAAGATTCCTCTATTTATAGGTGAGGATGGAGGGCATTCCCATTATTACCAAGACTGTATTGTCTTGTGAATTAAGCTGGGGTTGGTACCTAAATTTCATTTATATAGAGTTACCGTTCTGACATTACCAGCCCCCAAAGTGTAATTTTGTACTTATCAATATTAAATAAGCATGGTCCTGCATTTAATGAGTATGAAAAAACTATATTGTGACACGTCTCAAGTGACTAGAAATATAATCATTTAAAAAGTCATTTGATCATGGTGATAACTTATTCATCTTGCGTCTTGGTGAGGTATTAGGCTTCTTGTGGTTCACTCGGGTTAGTCCTATCTCGCAACTTGGCGAAATAACCAGCTTCTTGAGGTTAAAATGAAATTATTTTATCTCGTGTGACTTATGAGAGGTATCCTTTATCCTGCAGACACTTTTATCTAGCTAGATAACTTTCTCAAGTCATTTCCTAGTGGGCCGGGATCCGGGTAAGCCAATCTCTAGTTAGCTATTCGCCTGACTAACTATTTTGCCCTTAGTACTTAATTAATTCTCATCGCTTTCAGTAGTCCCCTAGTGTATTTCAGTTGGTTGACCTTCTTTATTCAAATATATTTGATTGAACAATCATGTTCCATAGAATCTTGGGCACTCTTGGATGTAATAAAGGCTGAGCGGTTTCCAATGGAATGCGATTGGCCTGGCCACCTTGAGTTTCGTAACTTATCTTATCAACTGAATGTACTAATGATATCGTTTCGAGTTCTACGAGGTGTTTTTCTATAAAAGGCAGATTATTTCTTTATTTTCCTTTCTTCTACCTTGCTTCCTCCAAACTTTCAGTCTTTCAAATTTTACAAAACCTCTAGCTTTGAACAGCTATTTGGTCATCTCTGAGTGTCATGTTCACTCTTTTTCTTAGAAAATCTCCATCTTTATGTTGTTGCATAAAAGAAGGGGTTATCCCTTTTCATTCCTTTTCAAACTTCCTGGGCTTCACCTTGTTTTCTAGGTTTCTTTTGTACCCAGGCAAGAACGTCACTAGTGATTTGAAGTTCTTCATCCTTTTTCAACCTGTAGCTCCGAATGTGCTGTTTGATCTTTTCATTACCTTTTGTCTTTTGTTTCTGCGTTTATACTCTTGCTTGCCTTGGTACCTCTCTAGTTTACTCAATAGCTAGATCTCGTGAGCTCTCGATTAGGATACTTGATTTGAGATTATATGAGAGAATGCCATCGGGGCTTTTATTGCAATCCTATAAAGGCTTAGGCGCTTTCAGAGCGAGACGAGGTGGGTAGTATAAATTGGTTTCGAGAGTGGGCCCCATAGATGAGTTGTTGACTCCGCGGGACCTAATCCTTGAGCGTAGGACCCCTAGAATTGAATTGCAGGATTAAAGCTTAGTGAGGTTTTATTTACAAGAAAGGACATAAGATGACATTGTCTAGTCTTTTGTAGAGTCCCGCGAGATGGTACTGTCCAACGAAGGTAATTCCAGTAGGAAAATTTACACAGTCAAGAACAAGCTTTCCCAAGAGAAGATGGATGAGTAATGACCAGGTACCAAATTGATACCAATGTGTACTAGGCCCATTATTACCTCGAGGCTGCATTATAGTCCCGCGACAACTATGCGCTGGTGCGAATGCACCAACTTGAAAGTGGCCTACTATTCCCAGTGAACCCTTTCACTGCCGAGTTTATAGATGCTTGCCAAGCAACACTCTCGCAGCTCCATCCCAACGATGTTTGGGCCCTAACCTCTTTCATTACCATCTGTAGAACGATGGGTTTCGAGCCAACCTTAAAACTCTTCCAAGTGTTTTTCACCATTATTGGGGGCCCTACCCTCTTTGTTAGGTCTCGTGCCTTGGCATCGAAATTAATTGATCCTTTCCAATCTAAGGTTCATGATTGGAATGAATATTTTTTCCTTCTTGAGAAGAAAGGGGGATGGCCCTTTAGTTCAATAAGGAATCCATCCACTGTGGGTATGCGAGCTAGCAAGGATAATATGAGGAGGCTGAACTCGATGGAAATCAAGTATGTGCAATGGGTTAAGTGGGCGTTTTTTGGTAACACTAAAGACTCAGGGAAACAGGTTTATCACTTTCACAACCTTAAGTTCAAGCATAGGGACCTCGCTCTCTGCGGGATAGGTACCGTTGAGGGGCTCGTCCCTAAGTTGACCCTGGAATCTCCCCCACTAGAACTTGGGAATGGGTAGTGCATTGAGATGGATTCTTTGGACTCCTTTGTCCTTGTCGATCCAGCCTTAGATGCGGTCAGTGCCCAGACGTAATCCAATTTGGAATTCCTTTTATTTTCCTGATTTCTTCCTCTAACTCTGTTTTTTGAATTTGTAGAGATGGTTTCCTTGAGGAGAATGCTTGACCTTATCCAAGCCAATCGTGAACAGGCTCAGGCTCAGTTGAACAATGATGGCAACCAAGTTCTGCTCTGCCACTTAATAGATGAAAAGAACAATGAGGAGCCCCACATCCTAGTGCATCCCCGTCCTTTGCCCAGTGATGAACTTTTGAGAGGTGGGGAGGTCGTGGAAAGGGAAAAGAGGTCACCGCACCTCGTCCTAAGACAAGGGTTGCTATTCCTCCCACTCCACAAGGTTTCGAGATATCTCTTTGCTAGTCCCAATTGCTTCCCGCTACTATTGAGGAGCATGCTGAGGTGCTTGTAGGTTTGTTTCTTGGTGCAAGTTAGCCTGTTCATGAGAAGCGTCCCTTTCTGGCGAGCGATGTGGCAGCCGAGCCAAATCTTGCCAGCGAGGGGGAACAACTGGCTGCTGGGCCATCCTTTTGGGCTTCTTGAGCTGGATATGTGCCATAATCATATGGCCGATCGCTTTAGGGTCGGATGATCCTGCCTTGGGAGTATGAGGACTTTTAGTTTTCTGTGGGTTTAGTAAGGATCCTCCACCTTAAGCATACTCTGGGCTACATCAATTCGCCCGATAAGCTTGATTTTACAGATGGTCGAGTAGCTAAGTACTTGGGCCGGAGTATACTGGTGAGAGCTAGCAAAGCTCGTCAAAAGTATGAGGACCTCTCCAAGAGTCAGGCCATTTTACAAATTGGTGCTCACTCGTTAGAGGTAAATATCTCATTTTGCGAGTTCACTTTTTATTTCCTCTTATTTTATAGTTGTTAACTTTCTTTATTTGTCAGGTGAGTTTGCTCCTCCTTAACATAGATGAGGTGAGCAAAAAATCCGATGCTAAAACTAACGAACTCTTGGTTGAGGTAGAAAGGTTGTCTAGCATCGAGGAGGCGAAATCCTCTTTCAAGAAAAAATATAAAAAGGTTAGGGAAGATCTCGCTGACTTTATCAAGGAGAAGGGAGAGCTCGAGGTATAGGTCTCTTCTTCCTATGTCATCCCGGAGACAATTGAGAAAGAGGCTAATGATGCAATGGAGGAGGCATAGTGGCTAAGTGTTGATCTTGAGTGCTCTCACGACCTGTGTTGGTTTCGGGTACAGGTACCCTTAAAGAAAAAGTAATCAAAGATTTATCAGGTCGCCTTTTTGAGATGGAGTTGTTAAGAGCCTGCAATCGGAAACTGGAGGAGCTGTGGGTTCAGTTTGAATCCACTGTCTACCAAATAGAGGTTGCTAAGCAAGCCAAAGAGGAATACAAGGCTTCTCTTGAGTTCCAAGAGAATATTACTCATGCAGCATTCAAGTATTATCAGCGAAGTGCAAATTTTGTTACTCAGATGCTTTGGAATAAATTATCTCTTGATCTCTTCTTCAAGCTTCATGAGGGCTATGCTTTAGAGGTTGTTAAGACTGAAGGCCATGGCTTCTTGCCATTTTACTGAAGGCGAGCTTAAGGAGATTGCTAAGTTCGATGTCGAGGGTTCTACATAAATCTTTGGTTCGGACAGTCCAACTCCTGGTGGTCCCAACCTTTACTAACTCTTGTAGGAGCGTTCGTCTATTTTTTGGCTCTTCTCTGAGGATCCGTACTCATGGGTCTTCATGAAAAGTTGAAGCAGAATGTCTTGAGTCTTGACTGCTTCTATTCAATTTCTTTTTCTTTTCTAGATTTCTCAAGAGGGGTGGAGTCATTGATATGAGTTTCACTTTTTAAGAAGAAAGGTGCTCTGAAAGTAATTTTTTTCTAATTCCCAATAACGAAACCAATATGATGATGCACGAGAATTCAGAGGTCGTCTTGGGATGTCCTGGAGGCAAAAACTTGCCTGTATAATAGAACGAGTAGAGAATCTCTCCCAAGAAAACTCCAACTGTCAAGTTAGTATATCTCGGAAGAAGGTTTCAAAGTAACTTGAGAATATAAAAAATAAAGATTGTGTAGATTACCCTTGAGGTGTGTAAAGATCTCTCTATTTATAGGTGAGGATGGAGGGCATTAACGTTATTACTTAGACCTTCCCCAAGTACACTCGAAGGACTGTATTGTCTTGTCAATAAAGCAGGAGTTGGTACTTGAATTTTGGGTAGATAGGGTGGCCTTTAGCATTACCAGCCCCCTAAAGTGTAATTCTGTACATATGCGCATTAAATAGGCATGATCATGCATTTAACTAGTAACAAAGAACTAATCATGGAAAAGTCGTCCGACCATGGTGATAACTTATTCTTTTTGAGTCTTGGCAAGGTAGTAGGCTTTCTGCTGTTCTTGGCAAAATAACCAGCTTGTTGAGGTTAAAATGGAATTATTTGATCTCTCATGGTTTATGAGAGGTATCCTCTATCCCGTGGACTCTTTTATCTAGAGGGATAACCTTCTCAAGTCAATTCCTAGTGGGCCCTAAGGGATCTGGGGAAGCCAATCTCGGGTTTGCTATTCGCCCATTTTGGCCTTAGAACTTCGTTAAGTCTCATCCCTTTCAAGAACCTAGTGTCGAAGGACATGTAGAAGAAAGCCCACACAAAATGTAGCAGCACCCAGAACAACAACTATCCGAATCCCATGACCAAAACCAGTACATTGAAAAGCTGGTACCGTTGTAGCATCAATTTCCTAAAATAGTTAGTAGAATCCAAAGAAGATAGTTACATGATCTAATAAGAATAGTTATTAAGAAGTTCCTTAAATCAATGAACATATTAACTTCCAATTGGTCATCATTATTTGCAAACGGTCAATCACTTCCTCGTTTAAGAACTAACCATTTAGACAGACCACTGCATCGAAAAGCACTCCATGGATTAAGGTGCCCGCTATCTTGCCGTAGCAAACGATGGCTGTTGAATCCAATAAAAATAAAATTTTCTATTTTTAAAATATGAATTGCAGATAATAGTAAGTGAGGTTGTCTCCACAAGAATTAGTGATTGATTTATTTCTCTAAATAATGTAAGAACATATGGGGTGAATTTTCTGAAATTAACTAAAACAAAAATTTAGAAATAAAAAGTATAGGGAATTAATTTAAATCAATATCAAAATAATTTCTAGCTAAGGATAAATATTGGACTCGATTCACAATTGATCATTGATGCAAAGATAGATAAAATCTAACTTGAATAAATTGGTTCTAATTGTTGACAAGCTCTTACAATCAACTTCTCCTTAATTAATTGTTAATCAAAATAATCTCTTCGATTAATTAAATTTTCAAGAAATAAAATTGAAAAAGATTTAAGATTTAATTTATGATAACATTAATAATTAGAGAAGCCCAATTCTAACCAACAGGTACACAATGGTCGATTTATTTAGATTAGATCATGTGTTCACATAACACAAAATATGTTATTCGTTATCGACGTTAGAACATTTAAACAATTACGAAATTAATGTTATAAATAACAAGAAAATTCCCTAAGTTATCAAATATGGTACCAATATTTAATAAAAAGTGGAAATTTGTAATAAAAATAGTAAACACATGAATATTCAAGAAGAAGAAATCAAAATAAGTATAATTAGATCTCACAATTTAGATGAATTGAAGTCTTTAATTTAATCCTTGACTAGAAAAAAGAAATTAGTCACTCATGGTTTTTGGCTTCTTCTAATATCTCTCTAGAATACAAGATGATTTCTTATGCATGAAAGATTAATTAAAAGAGAGTTTGTATACCCTATTTATAGGATTTGTATCCATATTTCCTTTTCCCTAATATCCTTCATGTTTTAGGGTTTGTCTCCCCTCTTCTCCTTAAAATCATCCATGGTTTAATGAATCTCTTCTTTTCCATAAAATCCTAAATGTTTTATGGATTGTCTTCTTTTTCCTTAAAATCCTCTATATTTTATGGATTGTCTTCTTTTCCATTAAGTCTCAAATGTTTTAGAGATTCTCTTCTTTTCCTAAAAATCCTCCATGTTTTATGGATTGTCTACTCAACTTGAAATTTATCCAAAACAAACTAAAAGCTTGATTTTGTGCTTCTCTTCATTCTAAAGTTCAATTTACTACATAAAACATAAAATATAATCAAATTCCACATAAAGAATATTTTCAAACAATTAAAATCAAAGGTTTACACATAAATTATATAGTAAATTATGCATCTATCACCGAGTATCACAATGTGCATACTAAACTAATCAATACTTTTTGTACGTTAGATAGACCCTTTTTTTGGATGCAAGCTTTGATTTTCCTCTTCTAAATAAAGTTAGGTATATTTTGGATAAGTAAACAAGGTTACTTTACTTTGATGTATATCCCAATTCTCATTTGAGTTACTATAACGGGATACACTTCTTTTGTGTTCTTCGGTTTATAGATAATGATATAGGATCCTATGATACCCACTTCTAGAAAAAGAAGTAATCATTTCTAATCTTAAATGGATCACAAGAAATTTTAAAAATGCAGATGTGCTATTTAACCATTTGATGTGGTTGTGTATTTCATGCTTCTTCTTGCGTTCATTCTCAATTTTGATTGATGTTCTTTTGGTGCTGATCCTACAAACTCCTAGACAGATAACCAGTTACATAATAAATTTCTCTCATTTTATTACGTTTATGATAGGATCTCCCATCAGTTTTAGGCTTATCACATTTGTGCTGTTAGGAGGTGGGATTTTTTCTTTTATATTAATAGTTATCATGTAATGCTATGCTATTTCTGTTGTTGTTCTCTACCAAGTTGGAAACACCACCCCAGTTTTTCATTTTGGATCTTCTGCGTAGTTCCCTTTATGAGGAAAATAACAGCATTGATCCTTTTGAGATCTGCATTCTAAACTTTGAGTTTTTTTGCAAATAACTATGTATTATTTAGAATGTAACATTTTTTTTTCCAGCGTCAAAGTTGTTAGTTTGATTAGGTACTAGAGAAGAACTAGAATCATTTTTAGATTGTCTCTGGTGGGACTATAAAGAGCAGAAGGTTTACTTAATGTGTAGGATGGAGGTTTGATCTCTTAATTTATTGTGTTATTTAAGCTTAACAAGGCTTTTTTTAGATACAAGGTTCAGTCCCTCCTACCATCATATTTCCTGAAATAACTTTTTTATGTTTGTCATTTTGTAAAATGCAAGCTACAGTATTCCCTTATGTTCTCTTTCATTTGAGAAATAAAATTTTGGTTTTCTAATTTCCCTGAAAGAAGGGTGGGGTGGGACAGGAAAGCAAAGAGGACAGGGAAGCATCTGCCCTAAACTTAGCATATCCCTGAAGTGTTAGGTGCAGAAGCAAATTCTTGAAGCCTGCTTTTAACAACTATTGGCATTTGAATATATGATGCAATTATCGCCCGCCCCCTTCCTAATTTTCACTCTTTTGTTAGCTATCCCCAGACTCTAAAAGTGACTACTTGGCTATATGGGAATGAGTTTTGTCAAAAGTATTCACATGGGAAGCCTGTGATTGCTTTAATCTGCCATGAGCTTCCTGCTGAATTAAAAGATCCACAAGAGGACTCGCATTCGCTTTTGGCCTGATAAAGAAGGTTATTGTTTTTTCTAACCATTCCACTTGTTCTAGTTATCATTTTGATTTAATTTTGCATGGCAGGCTATCATTT
>JAWZTD010050630.1:0-10898 GCA_035221335.1 Echites panduratus | reverse complement strand
AGAACGCCCTTACTGATACCTACGAAAATTAATGTTTTATGAATCAAAAAGTTCCTAAATAATTCTTATTAGTCTATGAATACCAAAGTATTTGTAGGATTGGATGTACAACTTACCCACCTAGAATCCTTCCGATAATCTTTCTGTTTCGCTATCCCCAGGAAAGTCTGGAACGTTGCCATTGTTGTCTGATGCTGGAAAATAAGACTTTAATAACCTTCTGACTAAAATTAAAATTAAAATCAATTTATTCTAGGTTTAACCCTAATGGGTTTGTGGGCTTCACCTAAAAGATTTAATGAATCTCATACTAATTGAGTCCATATCCGAAAGAAAAGATTGGACCGTCATACTTATGGCTCCTGTTCGAATGGCTATAGACCTCGATGTAGGGACTTTTTTCAGCCTCATCATTTTCAAATTTAGTACATATAGCAGCTACCTGAGACACAGAAGGCAAGTTATAGACTCTTTGGTCTAAACCAGGGTAGCAATTAAGCACAATATTAATGGATTCCAAGTCTGGAATATTGCAGAGATCCTTGAAGAATCTAGTATAAGGATTATCAGAAAGGATGCACATCAGATGCTTCACAGTATTCTCAGGTAACTTTGTTGAAGAACCAACTCTCCGTGTAAGTTCTTCTTCTGTGTCAAAAAAGTATAACTGAATTCCCGTTGGCTTATCATTTGCAGGAAGCAAACGTCCAAAAAATGATAGACTTAGCCTTGCACACAAAAAGTGTAGACACCCCTGCTATTCCGTGTCAATTCATGATCATATTTCGCACCAAGAGAAGTGAAAGCGAAATTGTTGTTATAAGGTCTGATGTTTCTTATGAAATGATCACTCTCCTTGTCAGCCTCAATAAAATATCTCTTAAGAGAATAAGGCATTGGCGAAGAAGAAAGCAACACTTGTCCCCCTGAGCAGCAAAAGTTTAAATGCTTAAATGGAACCCCAGAGCCCCACAGAATTCACAATCTGCAGATTCAGGAAGAACCAATGCTTCTGTTAGGACTTTCGGAACTCTATGAGAACAAGAAGCCGAAGGCCTGTGAGATACGCTCTGGGCAGGCAAACAAGGTATTGAATCACTACTTTGACGAGAAGCAACAGGTAATTCTTGAAGCCATGATTCATCGCCTCTCTCTCAATGGCCAGCAAATGACAAAGAGGGACAGAGGAATTTTCTCCTTTCAGCTTAAACTTAACTCCTGAGACGAAGGACCTCAGCCTTTTTCTCAGGAGCCATTTCAGCTCGAACCTCCCTCCTCCGGTGAAGAAGTTCAGCCTTTTTCTCATGAGTCATTTGAGCATAACGCTGACGACGCCTTGCATTTTGTCCATTTGACAATTATAAAGCTTTATATAATCTGCACAGAGCAAAACAGCAAACATGCAAGAAGACCTCTCAAGAACAAAACTTCCTAGATATAAAATAAAATAATTTAATTTAGTATACAAATATGGAGAATAAATAACTAAAAGAAGAGAAAAAAAAAAGAAGAATAAACAACAATATTCTTCCCGTTCTTGTCTCCACGAAATGGCATCTTCTTTCCCGCCAGCATTCTTTTTTTTTCCTCCATTTTTATTTGCTTTTCTATTAATATTTTCTAATATTACTGTGTTGCTTCTTTTTCCTATTCCTGAATAAGAACAACACTAATGTTTCAAACAAAATTTCTACACAGAATCTCTCTTTTAATTTTTGTTTTAATTTTTTTTTTTGCTAGGATCTAATACTTTACTACATTTCTTCTCTTGTTCTTTCAGAAGGTAGAAGAAAAAAATTTTTATAAAATAATTATTTTCATATTTGGCTTTTTCGTTGTTTTCCTAAAAGGGGAAAGGAGCATCTCCTGAAAATATATAATAAATGAATATATATAATATATTTGATAGGAAATCTTTCATTTTATCTTTTTTTTTTTTTTGGGATACTATGCTTCCTTCCTTTCGGGAAGAAGTAGAATACAATTTCCCCTTCGGGAAGCAGAGTAGTAAATAAATCCCGAAAAGAAAATGTCATTTCCCGAAAGGAAATCTTTAATCCTTTTTTTAAGGGATTTTTTCTTCTTCTTCTTTTCTTTGTACCTGTCTTTACTTTCTCATCCTGCTTCTCAATTCATTCCCTGAAGAAACAATAAACATGAATTGTTCTATCATGTTTCTTTGACCTTATCCTTTTTTATTTTGTTTTTTCGCCCTAGTAAACTCATAAAAAGATTCAATTTAATTTTTTTTTGTTTCAAGCACAACAGGAACAGTCGTTTAAATTTTGTTTCTCATTACTTTTCTCAGAGATTTTATTATATGTTGCTCATTTTTTCTTCCACTCTCCTCTTAACCCTTGGAGAGCATTTCCCGAAGAAAAATCAAGATGGAATCTTTTTTGCAGAATGCAACCATCTTTGCTGAAAAACATTTCCCGCAAGAGTATAATTCCTGAACAATAAAGTCTTTAGGGAGAGCTTTTCCCGAATTCGGGAATTTTATTTATTTATTTTTTTCAAGACAGAATTTGTTTTCTGGAATGCAACTTTCTTCGATGTAATATATTGTTATTATATTATTATTATTATCATAATGAATGAAGAAGAAGAGGAAGACTCAAGGAAAACATTTCCTGAAAGTTCGGGTAATTTTTTTGTCCAAGTACAACAATAATCATTCCTGAACAATAAAGTCTTTCGGGAGAGCATTTCCTGAAGACTGGTTTTATTTTTTTTTTTGGAATGCATCCTTTTTTATGGTTAAATTCTTATTGGAGTCATTTCCAAAGGAAGACAGAAGCTTTGTCGAAAATGTATTTTGTCAAAGTACAAAAACAACAATTCTTATACATTGATCTTGGAATGCAACCTTCTCTGGTGAAATGTATTATTATTATTATTATTATTATTATTATTATTATTATTATTATTATACTGAATGAAGAAAAAGAGGAAGAATTGAGGAAAACTTTTCTAGAAAGCTTGGTCGGGAAATTTTTTTTATGACGAAGTACAACAAGAATAATTCCCTAACCATAAATTCTTTCTAGAGAGCATTTCCCGAAAATGGAATGTTTTTTTTTCTGGGAATACAACCTTCATATTATAAGGATGCAAACCGAAGAACAAGAACATGCATTTTTTTCTTATTCCATCAGTAAAAAAATAAAAAAACATATTTTATGTCTTCTTTTTACTCCAAGAAAAAAGAAGATCTTCAAAGCATCTTATTTGATTTTTCCCCTCGCTCTATAGGAACACACAAAACAAAAGATCGTAACAACAACAAAATAAAAAAAAGAAAAAGAAGATCATACATATTTTTTTCTTATTCCATCACTAAAAAGAGTATACATATTTTAGTGAAAAGCATACATATTTTACCTTTTCTTATTTGTTTTTTTCCTCACTCTGTAGGGGCACAAAAAAAGAAAAGAAAAAAATGGTCAAAACAACAAAATAAAAAAAAAAGATAAAAGAAGATCAAAGCTAAAAATTTAAAAAAAAATGATAAAGCACAGAGGAATGAAGGATGGAAAACCAACCTGAACAGAAAAAAAAAGAGGAAAGAATGCAATGCGTTTCTAAACGAATATAACTACTCTCTTCTCTTTTATATAAGAACAGAACATATACATATATATATATATATATGTAGAAGAAAAATTCATTGTTTGTCCTCCTTCAAGAACATTGGGAGGTGCATCAGAGATGTAAAAAAAAAATTTATGAAGAAACTGTAGCTGCAGCAGATGATATGACCTACCATAAATAAAAAAACAAAAAAAAATAATATATTAATATATTAATATATTAAAAATATATATAAAAAATTCTATTCGCCCGAGCTGCATGTGGGAGGACGACGTCCACTATAGTATTCCTTAGCCAATTTATATAAAAAGTATAATGAAGAAAAGAATGCAGCGAAGTTTAATTTTCCCTTTATGCAAATTATGGAGTTGAAACTCCTACAAATCTTTCGGGAGAAATTATTTGTGGTTATCTAAGATAATATCATTTTGCCAAATCTTCCTGGGAATTCGACTGGGCAAGGAATACATAGGAATTCTTTGGTCCCATGTACAGAAAACTATTTATGTGTGAACAGGCACTAATTAACAGGTCCAAGAGAATAAGGAGCAATGTTACAAACTCAACTTACAAATCCAATAATTAGGCCCAATACTTTATGGATTGAGGAATTCATTGAGAGACCATCAAGGAACAAATTGGGAAATTTGCCAAAGGACCCAAGAAAAATCCACGGGATGATGATATTCATTTAGTTCCCGTTGAATAGAATCTACCTAGCATCGGGGCTTGCCAGGTTGCGAGATGCAAGAGTTTAATACCTTCCCCGAATATCATTGATGTGATTACACATTTAGATAAGTGAAACGTGTCATGATATTATTCCTTCGTACTAATTAAATATGATCATGTACAGATATTTGAGTGGCCGACAAGATCGAAATGGCCACCCAAGAATCTCCCAGGAAGTACAGAAAGGACAATACTATTTTAGGGGGACCATCTGGACTACATCCAGAATAACATAAACACCCCGACCTTTCCTATATATATGGAAACCCGTGTACACAGCAATAAGATATCTACAACTTTCATTTCCTCTATTCTCTTGGTTGCTCTAAACTCTCTCAAAGATATACTAGCTTGACCATCAGAGTGTTTTCTAGAGATAATCTCCTAACTTTTTTTCTTTTGCTAGCAAAATCATTTCACTGTTCATTATCTCCACTCTACCCCAAATCAATATCTAAATTCCTGTGCATCATCAGATTGGATCCGTAACCTGGAACTAGATTCATAAGCCACTTTTAGAGCAACTCTTATTTTAGTCCTTCCATTCTTTTTTTTAAAAACTAGTGTGGGTTCCCAGAGGAGAACCCATCATGCTAGCTACTGTTTAAATAAGAGAAAAAAGAATTTTGACCAAAGTTTCGGCCAAACAAAGGATGGGACCATCTAGAGCTAGACAATCCTATGTAAGGGACCTGATGAGAACCCTCAATTTTAACAGGGAGCTCACTAAGGAAGGGCTCCCCTTTGAAGGTTCTTCCAAAATATAGAAGCTAGAAGAAGAACTTATGGTTAACGAGAAAAACCAAATGATGATGGAATGGGCTAGGCTCAGCTAAAGGATGGCCATGATATGTCACACCTACCACCACTTATTCCAATACCATCTCTGTAGGCACTTCTATTAAGAGACATTCTTTATGGAAAAGAAATCCACCATGAAAGTCACAAGAAGCGAGACTTGGTGAGCAAGAAGAAAGAGATTCCTGAGCACAGGGTATGTAGGTCCAAGCGAGTAGGACGAGACCAAGAACCTCTAAAAGTTAAGTACATAAGTTTGGAAATCCTGCCAAAGGCATTAGCCTGAAGAAAAAGACCACGAAAGGTCTTACGTTTTGTGGCCTAAGAGAGCGAGAACCCCTGAAAAGAAGAAGTCAAGGAGTAGATAAAAATCTCCCAAAAAGGGACCCGTTACCAAATCTCCTTTTGCTAAGTGGATAAGGGATACACCAACAAACCCCAACTTCAAACTTCCTACTCTGTCACTCTACACAGGAAAGTTAGGGCACAGGACCGTCTTTGTCGATACGAGCAAGCAATGAGGGTCATAACAAATGATAAGGCAGCAAAGTGTAATGCCTTCACTAGTACCATAGGGGATAAGGCTACTACTTGGTTCACCAAACTGAAACCGCAGTCAATTAGTATTTGGTCTTTGCTGGTGAAAGAGTTAATAGTTAGGTTCGAGATTGTCAGAACCTTGGTCAAGAATCAATGAGATCTTTTCAACGTCAAGCAACACCAGGGAGAGAGATTGGAAGTATACATTGAAAAATTCAAGAAAGTATATGATGACATTGATGGAGTAAGTATGGAGGTGGCCTTGCATTCTTTCATACATGGAACCATGTCAACTTATCTTAAGACAGAGTTCCATATCAGGCCACCCAAATCTTCAGTCGAGATGTTTGAATTGGCAAGGAAGTTGGCTACTTCCTAGCAAAGAGGATCTCACCACCTCTCCGAGAAGAAGTTTGCCTCACCAAGAAAGAAAAAATCGGGTGAGAAAGATCGAAACCTTCACTCCTTTAAATACCCTTAGGGTAGAATTAATCTCATTATTGAAAGAACGGTTTAGAGTGGATGATCCCAAGCCCCTAAATCTCGAGAATTGAGATAAGTGGGACCCAAAAAGGTACTGTAGCTTCCATAAAGATCATGACCACTCAACTGAGAATTGCCTATAGTTGAAAAGAGCCATTGAAAGATTGTTAAAAATAGGGCAACTACAAGAATACAAGGCCGATGCCCAACCGCCTAACGAGCAAATTGGAGCGAGTAGAGAACAATGTGAAGGATAATCGTGGAAACTGGAGCGAGTAGAGATATTCTCTATTACTTCTGCTTTAGAGAGATGGAAATCCCTGGAGCTTATCTCATCTTATATGAAGGAACCTTGGCACGAACAGTAAGGTCCAAGTCAAAGGGAGCGTCAAAATCAAAGTCATACTAGGGGCTAACAATCATAGTAGGGTCAAAATAGTAAATTTTCTTGTCCTTGATTTAAATTCTCTTATAATGCCATTTTTGGCATAACCTCACAGGCCATTTTCAAGACCATGCCACCCATCAATCATAAAAAAATCAAGGTACCATCTCGCGGGCATGTCCTCACCCTAGAGAGCAATCCTAAGGACGTACTGCAATATCAAATGGCTAGCAAAAAGTTGAAGAGGGATAATGACTCTACTAGTAGTGAACCTATGGTGATATGCTAAATTGAAGAGTTCCATGCTAGCTCCTCTAGGGAAACAGCGAAAAGCAAACTTGAAGAAATAGAAATTAATCCATGCTACCCTGAACATAAGATAAAAATTGGGTTTGCACTCCCGGAGAAGGAAAAACAACACTGGTTGAAGTCCTTAATGAATACACAAATATGATGTGATTACTACTCTTTTTAGCAAGAGAAATCGACACACAAATCACACCAAAGACAAGATTTCACCAAGGGTTTATTTTAGATTAGTTAGAATGACCTATAAGATGCAACTCTCATGAACCATTCTCTTGATTTGGAAGACTAATCAATACCCTAAACCCCTAGTGATTGATAGCCTTAGTGTAATTCTACAAGAAATCTAGAAAAATCTTGGAAGAATCTCACATGAAAGTGTCTAACACAAAAATGTGCAGAAGTGTTTTCTTTCTTTTGATTTATGAATAAATACATTACATATAAATGAGAGGACTATTTATAGTATCTTTGATCAGCCCCTTCTTAGTAAATATTTTTTATGGGAAATAATTACACAAAAGGTCCCCTCAAATTACAAGAAAGTCAAGCAAAACTCATGAAAAAGAAAGAAGGTCACGGCTGGTCTTAGAGGGTGTTCGGAGTGGGAAGGAGGGCCGAACACCACTCCAAGTGCCATCTGGAATTGCAGCTCCTTCTTACTTCAAGACTTTTGGTGCCGGATGGAGTTCAGTAGTGGCCGAACAAAGGCCACTTTTCTCTATCTCGTCTCCACTTTTTGAGCTAAAATTGTCCTGCCATCTTGGTATCTTCCAAGATATGGTTAGGACTTGAATTCAAGTCCTCTACGCCATCAAAAGTTGTAACATTCCATAACCTTTTTACGTCACATTCATCTTCAAACTTGGTTGGCTCAAAGATGGTTTGAAAATTAAGTTGTTCTTCCTTCCTTTGGATGTATGCAACTAAAGCTTTCTTCATCTTGGATGCTCGTGGCCTCGTGATTTTTCCATGAGGCATTGATGGTGCTTGTTCTTTATAATTCCCCTCTCCTCAGAAGGATTCATCCTCAAATCTTCGCCATCTACATCAAAAGGAGATATGTCACTCATATTGAAAGTTGAACTAACATTGTACTTACCTTGCAAGTTGACTTTGTAAGCATTATCATTGATTTTTTCAACAATTTGAAAAGATCTAGCTCAACTTGAGCCAAGTTTTTTCTTTCTAGCTTGGGGAAATCTCTCCTTTCTCAAGCGGATGCACACCTAACCCGTACCTTAAAGGTTACCTTCATTTTACCTTTGTTATGATATTAGGCATTTCTTTGGTTTTGCAATTGAATATTTTCTCTTGCTTTGGTATGTAATTGCTTGACCGAGTATGCTTTTCTCTTCTCATCTAAGCTTTGCAACTCATTCAAAGGGAAAGGGGTTAAATCTAAAGGAGTGAAACCATATACCAACTCAAAAGGAGAAAAGTGAGTAAAAGAATACACACATCGATTATATGCAAATTCAATGAATGGTGGCCAACTTCCCAAGACTTTAAATTCATTTTGATTGTGGCCCTTAACATTGTTCTCAAAGTCCTATTAATGGCTTCGGTTTTTCCATCCGGTTGGGGATGACACGTGGTTGAGAATAACAACTTGGTACTTAACCTTCTCCATGACACCTTCCAAAAGTGACTTAGAAACTTGGTATCCTTATCACTAACTATGGTGTCAGGGATGCTATGAAGTCTAACTTCTTCGTTGAAAATCAAATTTGTTACATTGGTAGCATCATCCATTTTAGGGTATGAAATGAAATGAGTCATTTTTGAAAGTCTATCCACTACCACAAAACTGGAATCCTTACCCCTCCAAGTCCTGGGCAAACCTAGCACAAAATTCATGGATACATCTTTCCAAGGAGCTTTAGGGATAGGCAAAGGCATGCATAGACCATGTGGTTTAAGAGTAGACTTTTTAAGAGTACATCTTTCTACATGCAATGCAAGTTTCACATACCCTAATTACATGCCTTTTCATGTGTGGGCAATAAAAATGTTCCTTCAAAACAGCCAAGGTCTTAGTTATAAAAAAATGGCCCAGTAATCCACCACTGTGGATTTCAATAACAAATAGTTTTCTCAATGAGCATTAGGGATGCACAACTTATCTTCTCTAAACAAGTATCCATCATGCAAATAAAATTGTCACAAGCACACCTTTTCCACATGCATCAACCATATTTTTGAAATCATCATCTTCCTTATACATTCCTTTTAAAAATTCAAATCCTAGCAATTGAGCGTGAAGGGTAGTAATTAAAACATACCTTCGCCAGAGTGCTTCCGCTACCACATTCTCTTTTCCTTGCTTGTACTTGATGATGTAGGGAAACATATTGATGAATTCCACCCATTTGGCATGTCTTTTGCTTAGCTTTTGCTACCCTTTTATATGCTTCAATGATTCATGAACCGAGTGGATGACAAACTCTTTTAGCCAAAGGTAGTGTTGCCAATGCTTCAAGGACCTAACCAAAGCAAAAAGTTCTTTATCATATATAGAATAATTCAAAGTAGCACCATTTAAATTTTCATTAAATAAGCTACTGGCTTTCCCTCTTGCATAAGCACAACTCCTATTCCCACCCCGAAGGCATTACATTCAATTTCAAAGCCTTTGGAGAAATCGGGGAGAGAGAGCATATGGGCATTAACAAGCTTAGATTTTAGCATTTGAAAAGATTGCTCCTTCTCTTTATCCCACCTAAAATTTACCTTCAATTTATGATTTTGGTAAGGGGGTTGCAATAATGCTAAAATTAGGAACAAACCGTCGATAAAAGGACGCCAACCTACGTAAACTTTTGACCTCACTTGAGCTTTTAGGTGTATGCCATTCTTGGATTGCTTTGATATTCTCCTCATCCACATGTATTTCGTTAGGAGAAACAATATAGCTAAGAAAAGTGGCTTTAGGCAAATAAAAAGAAGACTTTTTCAAATTCTTAAATTGTTGTTCCCTCCTAAGTATTACAAACACAATTCTCAAATGTTCAACATGTGCATCAATGCTCTTGCTATACACAAAAAATTTACAATGCATTGTCTAAGTACATGATTTAGTAGCCTCATAAATGTGCTTGGTGCATTTGTAAGTCTGAAATTCATTACCACCTATTCATACAACCATGCTTAGTTTGAAAGAGGTTTTCCATTCATCTCCTTCTTTCATTCTAATTTGATGGTATCCACTTTTCAAATCTATTTTGAAAAGCATTCACTTCCACTTAATTCATCTAGCATATCATCTACAATAGGAATGGGAAAGCTATACTTAACCTTGATTTTGTTTATGGCTCGGGAATCCACGATGGTACGACATGTCCCATCTTTCTTTGGTACAAGAAGCACCAAGATTGCATATGGGCTTAGGCTTTCTCGCACATATCCGCTCTCAAGAAGCTCTTCCACTTGCTTTTGTGGCTCTTTAGCCTCCTCTGGATTGGTACGATATGAAATCGTTGCAAAATGAAATCGATTTGATTTTCAATTCCTTGAAGTGGTGATAAACCCTTTGGAAGCTCTTTCCAAAAGATATCTTCGAATTTCTACAAAAGTGACAAACAACACTAGGACAAAAAGTGTTAGAGCCATTAGGAGTAGTAGTCAAAGAATGTTTATACATTATCAATGCCATTGGCCTCACAAGAACTCTTTAACTCTCCTATTTTTGCATAAAAACTCACTTTCTTTCACTCTTGTCTTTCCCCTCTTTCTTCTTTGCTTCTTGTTCACTTGTCTCTTTCTCGCTTTTTCCTCTCTTGTCTTTCTCTGTCTCTCTTCTCTTCACTCGACTCGTCTCTCCTTTTCCCTCACTCTCTTTTCTTTCATTCTTTTCATAATATTCTTTTATTTTCTCTAAAAGTGTCATTTGGTCCACATAAGCTTCATGTGGGTTCAAGGGGTTCAAATGAATTCTCTTTCCTCCAAACACAAGAGTGTATTTGTTCTTGAAACAATCGAAAGTAACAGTCCTATCATATTTCTAAGTAGAAAATGTGTGGCTTGCATGGGAACCATGTCACTTAGCACCTCGTTACTA